>JANHAO010000108.1:0-53148 GCA_026873985.1 Saraca asoca
ATAAAAAATATTTTATTTATTAAATATTAAATATGAAAATTATGATAAAAATAAATATTCTTTATTTCAAAAAAAATTATTTTTTTTAAAATCATATAAACATACCCTTTTATGTTATTTTACATCTACTAACTAGCTTAACAGTTACTTTTACTAAACACTTCTAATTTAATAAGCTAGCTTATACCTTATAAGCTTTCAGCTAACTTATCAGTTAATTTTGCCAAACATACCCTATAGCCCAAACATGATCACACCCACTTGCACTAGTCAATACATGGGGTCCACACACCACTCAACTAGCAACGTGTTTAGTCTATCTCAAAGGTTTTAGACTTCACTTGTTGAGTTGAAATTTCTAAAAAATTTTGCTTACAGGAAATATTTAATCAATTTTTATATCAATTATTTTATAATGCTCTTTTCAAATTTTCTGCTAAAACTTTTTGTATATGATTCTCATATGCTAATGCGTACCATAATTGATGTATTCTTAGCTTTATTTATGTTTACTCACTGAGATAATTTTTATGAGACTATATTGTTGTTTAAGAATTATTTATTATTTATATTATGATTATATAATTGAGGGCTTGCCTATAGTTAAACTAGTTATATTTTGAGGCAACTAAAGAAATAAAATTTTTGGGAGAGAGAGCAATACATTAATGGTGTATACATACTCTATTAATGTGATATTATTAATATATTTTTACCATAATATAAATAGTAAATTCAAATTTTGTGGTTCTAAGATTTTGAATGCGCTATTGGTGTTTAAATTTTAGAAACATAATATTCAAATCTTTTATTATGTTCTAAAACCTTAAATATCCTATCGGTGTTAGATTTTAGAATATAATACTGTTTTCAAACAAACTTGTTTATTAACTATAATTCAAGACCCTTAAGTGAGATTATAGTAAATAAGAAGTAAATAAAAAGCACATAGTTATTGTGAGGGAATATGTAGCATGACTACATTTTATATACACCATGAATATTCTTAACAAATGTAATTGATGAAATTCCTTCAACTTCTTTGCCTATACAATTAGCTTCGATGAGAATTCTTAATAGGACCAATTTTAAAGATTAGACTGAATCTTTAAAATTATATCTTGGAAAATTACAAACATGGATCTAGTATTAAGAGAGCAGGAACCTGTCATAACTGCTGAATCTTCTGCTATTGATAAGGCACTTCATGAGAAGTGGACACATTTAGATATAGTATGTCTGATGGTTATGAAATACATCATAAAAAGACCATTAGTTAGAGTATTCCTATTATTGAAAAGGCCAAAGTTTTTCTTGACTCTGTTGATGAGAAATTTACAAAGTTTTGAAAAATTTGACAAAGACCATTATGTTTCTCTACTTGAAAAAACTAATTATGATGGAGATAATGGAGCATGTGAACATATCATGCAACTTGTTCACTACTATAAATTAAAATCTATGAAAGTAGACATGGGCGATAACTATCTTATCTAGCTTATGCTGAAGTCCCTACCATTTCAGTTTGATATCCTCAAGACCTCCTATAATACCCAAAAGGGGAATGGACTCTAAACGAGATGATTTATATTGTGAGTCAAGTGAAGGATGATATGAAAAAAGTAAAACTCAAAGTGTTCATTTTGTGACTCATAGGTCAAGTTTTTATTATAAAACAAAGGGCTTATCATAAGGATAATGAGTGCAAATCTGGTAATGCAAAAAGGGAAGCATGAAAGAAATGGACAACATCTAAAAACAAATAAAGTGCAAATTTTATAACAATGTTAGGCACAAAAAAGGTGAATGTCACAAGTTTAAGAAATGATCAAGTAAAAAGAATAACAATAGTACTTTTTTTGCTCTAGCTTTAGTTTGTTTTGAATTAAATGTTGTTGAAGTATTGTTAAATACCTAATAGTTGGATGCTGGTGCAACAATTTATGTTACAAATTCTTTATAAGAGCTCAAAAATAGAAGGAGACCGGGTGATGGAGAGTTAGTGATCAGATTAGTTAATGATGATAAAGTTGAAGTAGATCACATAAGAGTAGCTATTTTGATTTTATTTTATGAACGTGTTTTATAATAAAAAACACAATTTGTGTACTTTCCATGAAAGGGAACTCAATTTTGATTGCTGCTTTAAACAAATGTGGCTACTTTTGTTTACTTGGAAATGGAAAAGTTATTTTATATTATGGGTTTACTATTATTGGTCATGGTTCTTTATCTAATGGGTCATATAAGCTTGAATTGGATCTCGTTTTTGGAAATTCTGTGAACTCCATATTTAAAAGCAAAAGGAAAAGATTAGATGAGAATTCCTCCATGTTTTGGTATAAGCATTTAGGTCACATATCTAGAAGGTGACTTATATGATTTAGATTTCTTGGATTATGGTATATGTGTTTTTGTATAAAAGTGAAACTTCTAACTAGAGTTAAAAAAGGATAGATAGCCAGAAATGGAGATGTTTTAGAATTGATCCATACTAATATTTGTAGACCTTTCACACCTAGTGCAATAAGTGGATATAGATACTTTATTACTTTCATATATGATTATTCTAAGTATGGTTGGGTTAAGATTTTAGAGTATAAATCTGAGTCCGTAAATGCTCTTAAGGCATTCAAAGTTGCCGTTGAGTTAAAATTAGGAAAGAAGATGAAATGTGTGAACTTAGATAGGGGTGGTGAATTCTATGACAGATATGATAAAATTATCAAGAACCCTAGACCAATTACTAGATTTCTTCAAGATTGTAGTATTGAAACACGTTGTACTGCTCTTAGAACTCCTAAACATAATGGAATTATAGAAAGGAGAAACCATAATGTTGACGGCGAAAATCGATCAACGAGTTAAGTCCAGTGTATCTCCAAACTGTAAGTTGTAAGCACATGCATATGAGAAAGGAAGAAATAGGAGAAGAGGGAGAACAATGAACACCAGAAGCTTTTTATCGTAGTTCGACTAAAGTTAGTATGATCCCTATATCCACAGTGATTTTTTATAACAAAATATTTTAATCATTTAATTGTCCTCTCACTAAGATTTTTAGGGTCTAAACTGATTTATTTGAGCTGTGATTATTGCATATTCAAGTTTTGTAGCAATTGGGAGCTTTATGTAAAATTCTGTAGAATTTGGCCATTTTGAGTAGTTTCAGTATTCTAGTCATAACTTGAGCTACACTTATTCAATTAATGTGATTCTTATCTTGTAGGAAAGTTAAGACATAGCTCTACAAACTTTATGAAGACCTCCAAGGCTAAATCTCATAATTGGCTATCTAAATTTGGAGTTGAAGTCACAACCAGAATGTTATCTCAGCCCTGTCTCTGGTAGCCCAACCTTGGTGCACTCATAAGGTAATAACTAGAGCTATAGAGATCCAATTAAGGTCAAACTAAGTCCAAATGGAAGCTGAGACATAAGGCCACATTTCTTATGAAGACTTCCAGAGCTGAATGGATCATTATAGGCATGAAAACTAAGCTGCAACACAAAGGCAGAATTACTATGAGTTGGGCCTTTATGAAGTTAAATTTTAGGCCCTAATTGGCCTAAAACTTGAACCCTTTGACCATTCCCTGAGGCAGCCCCATGCTCCATTAGACCCAAGTTAGAAAATAGACTACAATTGGAGTTTCAAGCAAAAGGACAGGCAACAGCAAAATGATAGTAAGCAATCAGTCTGTATAAACTTCCTACCTACTCCACTAACTAGCAGACAGTTTTTCTTTCTTGGGTAGTATTTGCAAAAAGAGTGGAGGGATAGAACACATATTGTATGGTAGAGTAGTGTAGGATGTTTTTCCTTTTTTTTCTTTGCATTTTCGTGCCTCCAATCCATAGAAGGCTGAATATGTTGTAATCAGTTCAAAGGGTTGCTAACTTGAAGATTAATGTTGAGATCTTATTCCTTCATTTTGCATTCAAATTGTTTGTCATTTCTTCTCCTTGCCTCTTTATTTTTAATGTGATATCTGAATTGGATGGCTTTATTTGATTTAGATATTAATATGATTGTTGCTTAATGATTACCTATAGGTAAAGGACAGGAAAACTAAGTAATTTGTCAAGCTTTTGATGAGTTGTTTACTTGACTGAAACAAATGCTATGTGCTTAACTAGTAATTAGTTCATTAATCATTTCAAGGCTTCTTATTATGATTTTAAGCCATAGAATATGATTAACAATTAGATGAATATTTAGTGATCAAGGATACATTAATCTCAAACTTAGTTGATTTCCTTAGGCTGGTTAGTTTACTTTCTTCTATTTTCATTTCTGCATTAGTGTAGTTGTTAGTGTAGTTTCTACTAACCCCCCCTTATTTCTAACTCCTAATCTGATTGATATCATCGAAAATGATATAAAGGCTTGACCTGATGTTGCATATACTACAAGTAGTTTAGGTAACTCGATTTATAAATTTCTAATCCTGATTGGCCTTGATAACTGATCAATTTTATATTAGCTTTGTGTAGTGGTTTCTCTATTCCATTCAATAAAGTTACAAGATACAAGCTCTCCCATTATTTTTGTAGGATTTCTGCATGTATTTTCACTTACCTTATACAATGATCTATCCCGTCTATTTATAGAAGTAAGGGGGGTTACAAGTGTAATTTGACAAATAGCAAAACTCTCATTTTCGTCACTGTGGATAATTAATGCTTGACAAACAATAAATACTAAGCATTTCACTGTCAGATTTTGGATGTTGATATGTCGATTTTAGGGGCTGACTTGTTAGTTAGGAGAATGTGCCTCTAAGTGCTGACTAGACCTTGGCATTCCATACCCAACGCTTGATGCAGCTCGCTCAACAGCCTGAGCTCATGTTGGGCAAGCTACTAACTACAAGGGTTGGTCTCGCACTCAAGCTCAATCGGAATGAGTCTGCTGGTAGGTGGTAAGGGCAGTATACTTCACTTGGTGAGCTGGAATCCATCCTCAATGAGCTGGGATCTTTATCTTGATCCCATCCTGCACTCTAGGCTCGTGGCTGGTAAGCTAATGCTTCTGCCGAGCGAACTTAGTTTTTGGGTGATCTGGGCCTTTTCTGGTTGGACTTGTGTTTTATTGGGCCTCGACCAACCCATCTTGCATTATCTAGAAAATACTGATAACACATAATCTCACAGACATGGTTAGATGTATGATTAGCCATTCCAGTTTACCAGAGTTTTTATGGGATGATGCGTTGATCATTGCTAAATATATGCTCAATCATGTTCCTAGTAGGTTTGTACCTAAAACTCCATTTGAATTGTTGTTTAGAAAGTAACCACGTGTAAGACATTTTCATGTTTAAGGTTGAAAAATAAAGGTGAGGTATTATAATCAATGGACATTTTATTGGCTATTGCAAAAGGCCAAGAGGATACAAATTTTATTGTCTCACACATTCTACTAAAGTTGTTGAATTTGACCATGTTATCTTCTATAAGAATGAATCAAACAGTGAGAGTCAAGAACTGGGAAGTCTATGCCCATACCATTTTCTCTTGAAAAGCTTCAAATCAGTAATGATGCCAGGATGATGTTAATAGATATAGAACAAATTGTTAATGAAATTTCTTTAAAAAGATCTTACAAAGTTCATAGACTGGCCATCCTAAATGGTTATCTGGTGTATTTATAAGAGCATGAGTTTGAAGCTGGTGACTTTGATCTTACTACTTTTGAAAAGGCCATTTCTAGTGCAACTTTATTGAGTGGATGACTGCTATAAATAATAAATTAAAATCGATATATCAAAATTATGTTTGGAATCATGTAGAACTACCTATTAATTCTAAACCTATTGGATACAAATGGGTTTATAAGATCAATACAAATGCTAAAGGTGAAATAGAGAGATATAAGGCCAAGCTTGTGACAAAGAGCTATAGTTAGAGAGAAGGTATTGATTATAAGGAGACTTTTTCACCAGTTTCTAGTAAGGACTTATTTCAAGCAGTCATGGCCGTAGTAACTCATTTTGACTTGAAACTCTACCAGATGGATGTGAAGGCCGCCTTCCTAAATGGTGACTTATCAGAAAGTGTATATGAAATACCCCAATGGTTTCTAAGAAAAAGGAAAAGAACACCTTGTGTGTAAATTAAAGAAGTCCATTTATGAACTGAAACAAGCCTTTAGGCAATGGTATCTCAAGTTTGATGAGATAATAATTTCTCTTAGTTTCAAGGAGAAAGTTGCAAATCAATATATCTACATGAAAACAATCGGGAACAAATTTATAATCCTTGTATAGCAATGACATGAACCTATTAATAGAGACAAAACAAATGTTGTCTAGTCATTTTAATATGAAAGATCTTAGAAATGTCTTTTTTATTTTAGTCATACAAATTCATCGTGATAGATCTCAAGGTATTCATGGTTTGTCTCAGAGGACTTACATTGAGAGAATCCTTAACAGGATCAACATGTCTACTTGCTCCCACTGTGCTTCACCTTTCCAAAACGGGGAGTTTCTTTCAAAAACCCAATGTCTTCAAAATAATGAAATGGAGGTAGTCCCATATACTTTTATTGTTATTAGCTTGATGTACGCTCAAGTTAGTATATGTCCTGAAATTAGTGTACATGGGAGATAATTAAGTAATCCTAAGGCAAAGTCATTGGGCAACTACACAGAAAGTTATGAGCTACCTACAGGGTATAAAAAACTTTATTCTCACTTATTAAAGATCCAGTAATTTAGTTGTTACAGGCTTTTTGGATTTTGATTTTGCTGGCTATCCAAATAATAAGAAATTTACATCTAGGGATGTGTTTATGATGGCAATAGGAGCTATTTCATGGAAAAGTGTCAAATAAACAATCACAACTACCTCAACCATGGAGGCAGAGTATATAGCTTGTTATGAAGCTACTTGTCAAGCCATATGGTTAAGGAATTTTATATATGGATTTCATGTTGTTGAAAGTATCTCTAAACCCTTAACAATATATTGTGATAATATTGTTACCATTAGCTTCCCTTAGAACAATAAGATCTCTAGTCGTACAAAGTATTTTGATATCAAATATTTGTTTGTAGAGAGAAGATTGGTAAGTTTCGGACTCACATCAGGCACATTACCATAGATTCTATGTCAACTGACCCATTAATCAAAGCCTTACATGTCAGAACCTTTCATGATCATGTATCCCATATGGGTTTAATTGAGTTTTTTTGATGTATTGGGTTAGTGGGATAAATGCGATAAAACCTTTTCTTTTTCTTTTTGTTTTATTTATGTTATTTTTGGAGATTTATATTCTATTATATACATATATATATATATATATACTGAAACATTTTGGATTAGTTTTGTATTGAGTTGAGATCATTCGGTCTTTGTTGAGCATTTAATGAAGATTTCTAGACCATTATTAAAGCAAGATTATTGAATTTCTATCTCACATCTCACATTGTGATTGGTTAAATGAGATGTAGGTATTTGGTCTGTATGACATATGTATTCCTATTGAATATAATGTTTTGCATTGTTAACTACTTATGATCTTATTTTGGAACCTTTGGTTGAATAGTGCCAGGCTCACAATTTGACATTTATTGTTGTTGCTACTTATAATCCAGAGTATTTTTTCACTTTATAAAATCTAAATCATGCTATCTAAGTGTGAGAATGTTGAAATAATTTTTATGAACTAATATAGTTCAATGATTTTTATTAAAATTTGGATTATTAAAATGCCAAAATAATACTGAGCATATTATAGCCTAATCTTTCTAATTATGTTGCCAATGGGCTTTTATGATGTATGTAGGCTACTAGTGAGTTTTATTTTGTATGTGTTTTATTCACTGAATTACTAATGAGAGGAAGGTTAGATCAGTCTTGTTCTCATAAGGAGAGGTCCTGTTCTCACCTTATTTGTATCCGTGATTACCCGATTGAGATTATAGTCTTGTTAGATAACAAGTTCATCTTTCCCATTGATATTGATAATATGGATACTTTAACGAATTTAGGTATAAGATTAAATACATAAATTTATTTGTAATTTATACATTACATGCTAATAGACATGATTACCAGTTTGCATAATTTATTATTTAATCACTTTCATTATAATGGACATAGGATAACTACTTTAATTATATAGTTTTTATTATTTAATATAATATTAATTTAATTTGTACAGGCACTTATTCCTGTGCAAGTCATATATAATTCAGTATCTCAAGTCACTGGCAGTATTATATTATACTTTGAGCTTTCACATTATCATTTTCGATAATGAAGTGTGAGGAAGATGAATGTAATGACTTAATTGGATGAAACTGAATTTATCAAAAAGTAAATAGAGAATAAAAATTAAATAGGAATTAAATTAAAAAAATTACATATGTAAAGAATCGAAATGGTGTTTTAGTCATTTTAAATTGGTAGATTAAATTTAAAATATATTATACTATATGTATAGAATTTAGAGAGATATATTATGCAAGTAATATTTTTCCAACGAACATATATTACTTTATTTTTCAGTTTATACATGCTTCTGTGATTGCTAAAAAATTAAGATGGAAGGCGATTGGTATTTTTGCAACTCTTTAAAAAGTTTGGTCATGTAATTTTTATTCATATTCTTGTTACATTCTTGTAAAATTACCTTTACGTACAACAATGAAGATTTAGTATGAAAAATTGCAAAATGTTCTGGTTAAATTTATTTTTTTGAGATTCAAATATGGTGTAAGCAGGGTTTTAAATTACAATCTATAACCATAATTATTTTTTATAATTTTGTTTTATATTTTTTATTTATCTACAATTTTATTGATTACATCTTAATTATAATTACAACAGTAAAATTAATACCTGATTAAACGAAGATTCTTACTCTTCAATTATGAGAGAAATAAATTTAAATGTATGTAGGGACTCCATCTTGGAGGAATCCACATGTTTCTTTCTTCCTGCATTTGTTTCTATTTCTCTGTTGATGGAAGAAGATTGTTTATTTAGGTTGTGTTTGTCTTAGCAAAACATGTTTTATAGTAAAATCTCATTTGTTTATATATAAGATTTTCATGCTATGGGAAAACAAATTTTCCTCCAAATTAGAGAATGTTATTTTCTAAGGATAAAATATTTTTATATTGAATAAATGGAATATTTTTATAATTTTAATATTTTATAATTATAAATATAAATAAATAAATTTATTTCTGAAAAAAATATTTTTAGATAAATAAAAATTTTAATTCTTATAATTTTATTAAATTTATAATTTAGTTCTTATAATTTATTTTGTATAATTATATCCTAAAATCTATAATTATTTATAATTAAATTCTTACTATCAATTAATATTAAATTTAATTAATAAAGTATTATATGTTCATTAAATCATATATTGATATTTTATTTTTATTGACTTATTATATTTATTTAATCAAAATTTATTTATTAACTTTTAGTTATCATAAAAAAATTATTTTCATTATTTTCTTTAAAAAAATTTATATATTAATAAGGGTTATAAATATTGAGTTTTTTATTAAATTATTTATGAAAATTGACAAAATAAAAAGAAATCTTTATTATTATTTGAATTTAATATAATTGATGGTGGGAACTTATTATAAATTATTTTGACACTTGATTTAATAAGGTGGAAGATAGAAATTTAATTATAAATTATTTTAAATTTTAAGATATAATCATATAAAATAAAATTATAAAAATTAAATTTTAAATTTAATTAAAAAAATAAGAACTAGAACCTGTTGACTTAATAATTTTTTTATCAAACAAAATAAGTCTTGAGTCACACTACAATATTTCTTCTCCTCCTTTTTTTTTTTCTTTTTCTCCTTCTTTCTTTCTTTCTTTGTCAATCATGCTTACTCGGAAAAGGTTCCAGGAAAGTGGTAAAGCATATTGAAGGAAAATGGAAGAAGAAAAAGGCAAAAAGCTGAATTTTGTTGTTTGTCTTTCTCTTTTTGGTCTATCTTTTATCAGCTTGGTAGAATTATACTGCCTAGTGGTGGAAAATTAATCTTTCTTATTTTAACAGTGAGAAAAAAAATTGGACATTGAAGAAAGCCACTTCCAGGTAAGAGCCAAATACCTTGAAGACTAAAACATGGAACAAGTCTTTTGAAGGGGACAGATGGAAGGAGGAGGGAGAAAGGAAAAAAAAAGCATTCTTAACCGTCTTTTTAAAGTTGTAATCCTTCTTTGATTCTCCTTATCAAGATTGATTTTTGAGCCTGTTTGCTGTAGCTGCTGGACTCAGTTCCTGTGCAGCGTTTTTTGTTTTCCGGGAAAATTCTCTTGCCAAACACCACCAGTAGTATTGTGGATTTTCTGGCTCTGCACTTCATTCTTCTTCTTCAGGTCTCTTTCTTTTCTGAAGATTTTTTGTTTTGTTTGCTAATCAAAATATGTTAATGGAGTGGTTTTATGATCCTTTTAATGAAGATTTCTTTTTTCCTTGTCTCATTTAAATTGATTAATTTGAATATGATGAAATATGTGTTTTTTTTTTTTTTTTAATCATAGCAATTCCATTTTTTTTTTCTGATGATATTGTTGTTCAAGAAAGGGGAAGGGAGGGGGATGCTCGTACAAATGAACTACTGAAAAATATCTGGATGATTTTATTTTTTTCACATATGATTTCATTGTTTTTGCTTAAGAGCTGAGAAAATGTTAATGAGAAACAGAGATAACTATATAACATTAGGCATTTGAGAATATAAATGGAGGAAAGAGAGTCAATTAGTGAAGTGAACTTCTAATATGTCAAAGAAATTTCTGCTGACTACATATAAAATCCAAAACAAAGGTTTTTGATATCTACATCCTACAATTTTTTGTAATTCCAGGAGGAAGCTATTAATTTATTGAAATTTCTTTAACATCTTGGAAAGAATTGAGAAAACTTTACAGGTAAAATGCTGAATTTTGTTTCTTGGTTCATTTCTTTTCTTCTAAGGATGAAACCGGCGAAGACGGAAAGTCCAGCAATCCTTGCTCTTGTGCAATTTAAAATGAGAACTTTGATTTCTTTTCAGCAACTAAAGTGAATGTCAACATTTTGTTTGAATTATTTTTGTGATTTCTTCATTCTCAATAGGATCAGCAACAAATGGAAATTCAGAAAGTCCATTTGCAAAGAAATTTATGAGTATCAATATCGCATTTTAGAGAGAAAAAAAAAACCATAGATGAATGATTCTGAATCTCTCATTTATATAATTTTAGTTGTATCAGATGTAGGCATTTGAAACTGATTTGAAAGGGGCTTCAAGTTTTTCCTTCTGCCGCCAATATCAGTTGGCTTTTTGTACTTCCAGGCCTAATTTGTATTGCCTCAAGAAGATGCTAGCAGATACATTCACCAGTGCTTCTTCTGGTCCTGCTTCAGAAGCTATTTCACAGACCATAGGTACTATTTTTGATTTTGTATATGCTGCTAGTGATGTACTAGTGAAGAAAGATAGCTTTAAGGAACTTGCAGCTTACTTGGAGAGAATTATACCCATTTTAGAAGATTTGAAGAACAAAAATGTTAGTAATTCCAAGATCTTTGGCCAAGCTATTGAGATTATGAATTGTGAGATTAAAGAAGCAAAACAACTGGCTCTTGATTGCAACAAGAAGAGCAAAGTTTATCTCCTACTGAACTGCAGATCAATAGTTAGGCAGCTAAAAGGTGCGACAAGTGAAATCAGCCGGGTACTTGGCCTTCTTCCTTTGGCTGCATCAGGTCTTTCTTATGCAACAGTTGAAGAAATTAAAAAGCTTTGTGACAATATGCAGAAAGCTGAGTTTAAGGCAGCTGTAGCAGAAGAAGATATCTTGGAGAAAATTGAAAATGGGATACAGGAAAAGAATGCTAATCGATCGTATGCCAATAATTTGCTGATTCTCATTGCGGAGGCTGTTGGGATTGCTAATGAGAAGTCAGCAATGAAGAAGGAACTTGAAGAATTCAAGAGTGAAATCGAAAATGCCCGTGTTAGGAAGGACTTGGCTGAAGCTATACAAATGGATCAGATCATTCACTTATTAGAAATGGCTGATGCAGCCTCATCCCCAAGGGAAAGGGAACTCAAGTATTTTGCCAAACGCAAATCTTTGGGAAGTCAACCATTGGAGCCTCTTCAATCATTTTATTGTCCAATTACACGTGATGTTATGGTAGATCCAGTAGAAACTTCATCAGGGCAGACATTTGAGAGAACTGCCATAGAAACGTGGTTTGCAGAAGGAAACAAAATGTGTCCTTTAACCATGACACCTTTAGACACATCAATTTTGAGACCAAACAAGACCTTAAAGCAATCAATAGAAGAATGGAAGGATAGGAATACCATGGTTACAATTGCTTCAATGAAAGATAAACTCCAGTCGGGAGATGGTGATGAAGTACTTCATTGTTTGGAAACTCTAGAGGATTTGTGTGAACAAAAAGACCAGCATAGGGAATGGATGATACTTGAGGACTGCATACCAATTCTTGTCCAAATTCTTGGTGCAAAAAACCGTGATGTAAGGAAACGTGCTCTTGTCATCCTTTTCATGTTGGCAAAGGATAGTGAAGATGCTAAGGTAGTTAGACACAGTCTTTTGCTCATCCTTTTTGTTCTTTTATTCCTTTTTTTTTTTCCTGTTTTAACATGGTATACTGCAGTTGAGCCACATTTGAATTTTGGCTTTGTGAAGATATACTGAGGAATTGCAGCATTAGATCTGATAAAATACATGTATTATGGATATTTTACTGAAATTTAATCAAATCAAGAAGAGGTTCAAAGTTGATTCCCTACCATATAATGATGCTTTCAGAAAAAAATGCTCGACTTTTGGTTCATTTTATCTATTACTGCATATAGTTTCATATATCATATTCCCTAATCATGTAATTTTCCAGGAAAGAATAAGAAAAGTTCATAATGCGATTGAGTCTATTGTCCATTTTCTTGGGCGACGTGCGGAGGAAAGGAGTTTAGCCGTATCATTACTGCTGGAGTTATCCAAATATGATTCAATACGAGAATACATTGGAGAGGTTCAAAGTTGCATACTACTGTTGGTGACTGTTTCCATCAAAGACAATGACCAAACTGCCCGAGATGCAATAGAGCTTCTTGAAAATCTTTCATATTCTGATGAGAATGTTTCAAAAATGGCAAAGGCAAATTATTTTAAGCATTTGTTGAGGCGTCTATCCTCAGGTTCTTCCTTTATTACATAATATGAGTCAATGTGCCAGCATTCCATTATAAGGATGTGTTTGGTAGGGGGAATGTTTTTAATTTCCCAGGAATCTTCTTAAGTTAGGAAAGGAAGTTTCCTATGTTTGGTATACAATTTCTAAAAAAACATTCCCAGGAAACTTGAGGCTTGTTTGATTACTATTTTTAAAAACAGTTTTCTATTCTTAAAAACAATGGACTGTTTTTAAAACAAAAAAACTTGTTTGATAGGATTGTTTTTAAATATAGTTTTGAAAATTTTGTTCTAAAATCTTGTTTTAAAAATAGTTTTTAAAAACATCTTAGGACTGTTTTTAAAAATAGTTTTTAAAAACCAAAAAAAATAATAACACTTCCAAACACGCCCTTGCTTTCCCATGAATCATTTTTTGGCAAGATTCCCACAAAAACATTCCCATGAGAGGTGGGAATTTAGTTTCCCATGGAAATTGGAAATATTTTTGGGGTGTAAAAAGACATATATACCATTTATTAATGGCACAATTATAATTTGACAACAAAAAACATTGACATCTCTCTACACTCTCACACTTTCTCTCTCATTCTCTCTCTCACTTTCTCTCTTATTTTCTCTCATCCCCTTTTTCACTTTCTCTCTCATTCTTTTTCTCACTTTCTCTCTCATCGTCTCTCTCACTTTCTCTCTCATCTTTTCTCTCACACTTTCTCTCTGATCCCCTCTCTCACTCTCTCTCTTATTCTTTTTCTCACTTTCTCTCTTATCCTTTTTCTTTCACTTTCTCTCTCATCCTTTCTCTTATACTTTCTCTCTCATCCCCTCTCTCACTTTCTCTCTTATCCTTTCTCACATTTCTTTCATCATTTCTCTCACACTTTCTCTCATGCTCTCACACTTTCTCTCTCATCCCCTATCTCACTTTTAATCATAAAAAAAATTAAAAATTACAAAGCATAAAAAATTAATAAACACAATTTTTTGAAAAGAAATATTCATTAATTATAAGAAGTAACTTTTTTTAACTTAAAATAGATGGGGGTATTTTTGACAAAAATGACAAGATTACCAGGAAAGTTGCATTAGAACCAAACGTGAGGATGTCTAACATTCTCAGGAATGTTTAAGATAAACCAACCGCATTTTTAACATTTTTAACATTTTCAGGAATCATCATTCCCAAGAAATATAATTCCCAGGCACGAAAAAAGAATCAATGTACCAAAATACCCCAAGTTTCTTCTTCATTGTATTTTAAAAGAGGCACCAAGGCCGAGGTGGGAGGAACCGGCCTTGAACATAACCTCTTTCTTTCATTATGCAGGACCTGAAGATGTGAAAATGAAAATGGCAACAACTATAGCAGAAATGGACTTGACTGACCCCAATAAAGAGTCCTTGCTTGAAGGTGGTGTACTAGGTCCTCTTCTTCACATGGTCTCACATTCTGATATTCGGGTGAAAATAGTGGCTGTTAAAGCTCTTCAGAACCTATCAAGCTCAATGAAAAATGGATTAAAGATGATTCAACAAGGTGCAGTCCGCCCATTACTTGACCTTCTTTTCCTTCACGGGCATAGCTTGTCATCCTCAAGTTTGTGGGAAAATATAGCCATCATAATTATGAAACTTGCAGCATCAACCATCTCTCAAGATGACAAGACACCAATTTTGTTATTAGAATCTGATGCTGATGTTTTTAACCTTTTCGCTTTGAGTTACACCACAGGGCCTGATGTACAGCAATACATTATTCAGACCTTTTATGCCTTGTGCAATTCCCCATCAGCTTCATATATCAGGACTAAACTAAATGAGGTATGCATCTTACAGAAGCTAAATGTGCTTAGCACATTTGGAAGTGATATTCTGCTGAAATAATAATTCTGCCTTTGTCACCGCATTCTAATGTAGTTTCCAACCCCAAGTGTATTGCCTTGTTATAAGAAACTTTCTAGTATTTGTTTCCTGAGAAGTATTGGGATTTAATAGTATATATTTTGTATGCACTATACCATTTAGTTTTCTTGTATTTGTTTTTTGACAAGTTTATATGTTTTCTGAAATTTTCTAGTATTTGTTTTCTGCTAGATTAAAAACAATGAAAAAAAATACCCCCTATGTCAAACTATACTGATCAGTTTTTGCTGCATTGCAATATATTACTCATGTACCAGTGTTCAGCTGTTCAACTGTTGGTTAAGTTGTGTGAGCATGAAAATCAAAATCTGCGAGCAAGTGCTGTAAATCTGTTTTCTTGCTTGGTAGAAAGTTGCAGTGATGCCAGCATTTTAGAGAATGTCAATCAGAAATGCACCGGTACTTTACTCCAAATCCTGAGATCTTCTTCTGATGAAGAGGAAATTGCCTCCGCTATGGGCATTATACGCTACCTTCCAGAAAATCACCAGATCACTCAGTGGCTTCTAGATGCTAATGCACTGCAAATCATTTATAATTATATCCAAGATGGAAAGGACAAAGATCTCCACAGGAATAAGCTAATAGAACATGCTGTTGGTGCTTTATGTCGTTTCACTGTCCCAACAAACTTGGAATGGCAAAAGAGTGCAGCCGAAACTGGGATTATACCTGTTTTAGTACAGTTGCTTGAATTTGGAACCACCTTGACAAAACAACTAGCAGCGGTGTCTCTGGCTCAATTTTCAAGGAGTTCACTCAGATTGAGCCGGCCAATTCCCAAGCGAAAAGGACTTTTGTGCTTCTCATCTCCTCCAGAAATCTGCTGCTTGGTTCATGGAGGAAAATGTACTATCAAATCATCATTTTGCCTTATGGCGGCTGATGCAGTAAGGCCACTAGCAAGGACACTAGGGGAATCAGACCCTGGAGTGTGTGAGGCTTCTTTAGATGCACTATTGACTTTGATAGAAGGTGAAAGGCTACAAAGTGGTAGTAAGGTGCTTGCAGAAGCAAATGCCATACCACTATTTATTAAATTTCTTGATTCTCCTTCACCCGGCTTGCAGGAAAAGTCCTTACATGCTTTGGAAAGGATTTTCCAGCTAGTAGAGTTCAAGCAGACATACGGAGCCTCAGCTCAGATGCCTTTAATAGATATAACTCAGCGTGGAAATGGTAATATGAGATCTGTGGCTGCTAGAATATTGGCACATGTGAACGTGCTTCACAATCAGTCTTCATATTTCTAAAGATGACTGTTGATTCGGGTTTATTGTACGGTATTTATGGAGCTGACACTGAGGGATAATCTTCCATTTAGGCTGCTTCAATTATGCTTGAGATCAGTGATTTTAAACTACAGGCTTGAGAAGGAAATGGGGCGTTTGCCTATTCGCTGAAGAAAGTGATTTCACTGCTTTTCCACAATTCATCATTAGCATGACATGGTTTTGCTTCACCTACAAAGTTACTCAACTTGATACTCCTGAATCTGGTGACAATGTGACTGAAGTTAGCAACTTCCAATTTGGCCACTTATGAAGAATCACATGGATCTTCTTGCATTCAGTTTCAACTTTTTGGCTTGTGGAAGGAAAAATGTAACTTATATAGTGTTACACAGAACCTTTTTACACTAATTTTCACATTTGTATCATGATATGATTTTGTTAGACTAATTCTGTCTATTTAAAAATAGAAGGTGTCAATTTGATTCAGATAGTGTCGTGTGTATAATTATGAAAAATGAAACGAGAGTTAGTATATATAACTAATCTATTCTGTAAAATAACATTATTGGATAAATAAAGATTTATTCGGAGCTTACATTAAATGCTCTAAATTATTTGTACATACAAAGATTAGATTGTCTTTGTACTCATCTAAGAAAAAAAATTGCTTTTTTTTTTTTTTTTTTTGCAAACACTTGATTCTTTGTTATTAGGACTCTGATGTTTTTTATATAGTGAAAGGTTTCATGAATTTGATAATGAGTTTGAGAGCTCATTCTCACTTAAAATTGTGATGTTGATTTTCTATATCTGCCCAATATTGTTTATGGATGTGGAGGGAAATGTAATTGGCTTGAGGGAAGGAAAAGTTCAGACATGAAGCATATAGGATTTTGGTAATAAATCTTATATTAAAAAATATCTTAATGATGTTTTCATGAATATTTGAGGATTATTTTTTTTTTCTTATACTTGTGCAGAATATTGCAGCTTTTAAAATCACCATAAACTTACATATAATTAATTCAATTTTCTGAACAACCTATAAAATAAGAAATTATAAAATGATGAATTGGCATGGTTCAAAACTTCAACCTCAAGAAATATTTTGTCTAGACCAAAACAATTATAAAATGATATTTTATAGGAGAAAATATATATTAATATGTAATATTCTTTAATATCATAATATGTTATTTCATGAATAAATTTAATTTATATATATGAAAGTTAAATTTGTTTAATTGTTTTTTAAAAACAATTATGAAGAGTGATTCTGAAATTAATGTTTTCCGTGTAAATAAATATAAAGGCCTTAACCAGCTGGCTACTAGGTTCTTAATAATCCAACGAGTAAAGTTCCGCCTCTGAAATCCAACGGCCAATAATCGACGCCTAATGTCAATATTAGGGCTTTGTTTTTTCAACCTAAAAACAGAGCCATCGCCTGGTTTCGCAAATCAATCTCTCTCTCCCTTCAATCTTTTTCTGTTTGGTTCTTGGGAAACGGTCTGAAAATTTATGCGATTCTTTTAAAGAGAGAAGGTTTTCTACAATTATAGGGTATCCCCCCCCCCTTTTTTATTGTTTCCAGGGGGGTTGGTATTAGGATGAGAGAATACCAAGCGAGGCTGTGATCATGGGGTTTTAGGATTTGAGCATTGTGAGTTTTTGGATACATTTATTAGTTTGCGAGTTGTAACCTGATTTTTATTGCTGGTGTTCCAGGTTCCTTTTTGAAGGCAATTTGGATTGCAGGTACAAGGATGAGGCCGATTTTCGTTGGAAACTTCGAGTACGAAACTCGTCAATCGGAGCTTGAACGCTTGTTCGCTAAGTATGGGAGGATTGAGCGTGTTGACATGAAATCTGGTAATTATCACTGTGCGAGTTTGGTTTTGGTTTTTGGGCATTTCATTCTCTGCTCCCTCTAAGGGAATGAAATTTTCTAAATTATTTTTCATTTTATACTTATTCTTATTCATTCTTTGAGCTTTTAGAATTATAGGAAGTTACTGTAAGATGTTTGAAGATTTAGTTAGCTAATTGTGTTGGAAAAAGTTAGTGTTTTGCACATACACAGTGCGTCTCTGCAATCAACTCGGTCAGTATGACATTCAGACTTGGTTGGATGTGTGTCATCTCTCTATGGGCTGCGGATTTTAATCCCTTTTCCTCCTGAAATAAGGCCTTAACATTGTCAGTGTACAAGTTCCTGTGCGTCTGTATCCCCGAAATATGATATTTGCATGCTTCTAAACTGTAACGCAGTGGAGGGAAGTTAGTGCAATTATTGTATTTTAATTTAATATGGTGTTTTTATGTTATAAGGTAATCCTATTAGAAAATAGGACAAAGATGACTTTTTTCTTTTTATAAAAAAAAAAATTAAACATTACTGCTATTTCATAGTGGTTGAGGATAGAGCATCGATCATCTATCTTAGATTCTGTCTTTGTTGTCTTGGAGCTTTTTCATGGGAGCTGTATATCATGTGTAGAAAGTGTTCCTAGGTGTTTTTACTGGCTGGAATGTAAGAACTCGCTGGAATGACCTATTCTTACTCTCAACCTTCTATTCGTGACTTTTCTTTTTGGACATAATGGACCATCCTTTTCATTAGTATCTTGATAATAACTATTACTTAAGGCTATTGCACAATTAACAGAATTAAAACAAGGATATTGCAACAAGGATTTGTTGGATGTGGATATATGGCTGCTTGTGTTGCTTGTATGTCCCATTCGCATATCTTCATGGAAACTAAAAGGAAGCCACAAAATTATTATATCTTTGGAGAAATCCTTGGTATTTAAGTGTTTCTTTTGACGCAGGAACTTCTAGGGGCAAATATGCTGAGCTTCTATGTTGCCTGCCAACCTCTCTGCAAAAAAATATTTGTTTTGGAAGGAAACCTTCCTGCTTGTCTGCACTCCTTCCCTGCAGATAGCATTATCTACATTTTTTAACTTGATCACCTGTCACTCACTTTCCTCAATGCCTAATGTTGATATTTCCATCAGAATGGTCATAGTGGGAACGTCAATCAATTTATTTTGCCATGCCTACTTCCGCTGATATCAATGAAATTCTGTCATGCCATGCCTTCTATTACTGAATTCACTCGTGCTGTCTGAATGGAGAAGCATGCTTATCAATGACACTACAGATCTGAATTTTGGATTTAAACCTTTAATTGCAATCATCATTTTGTTCCTCATTCAACGCCTCTACAGCTTCATGTGCATCAGCCCTCGTATGCAGGTGTTGTATACCTTTGTTCCTGAAAGGGAAAAAATTCTGATTTGGCTGATGTACTGCCTGGTGAGGGATGAAATGCTGATATTTTTCATTATTATTTGTGTCTCTTATACTAGTCTTTTTATTGCAGGTTTTGCTTTTGTCTATTATGAGGATGAGCATGATGCAGAGGATGCAATCCGTGCTCTTGACAATTTTCCATTTGGTTATGACAAGCGAAGGCTGTCTGTGGAGTGGGCTAAAGTATGACATTGTGTCTGTAATCTTGTTTGAGTTGTCAATTTCCTTCTTTTCAGTAGAGTAGCAAATGACCTACCCACATTTGATGAAGAAGCATAATTTATGTTTTGATTTATCAGGGAGAACGTGGGCAACGTCGTGATGGATTGAGAGCAAATCAGAGGCCCACAAAAACACTATTTGTGATTAACTTTGACCCAATTCGCACCCGGGATCGTGATATTGAAAGACACTTTGAACCATATGGGAAGGTTCTTAATGTCCGAATTCGTCGGAACTTTGCATTTGTGCAGTTTGAAACCCAAGAAGATGCTACAAAAGCTCTTGAGTGTACGCATATGAGGTTAGTGACAAATTCTTATAATTTTTTCCAAAATTTCTTTTAGGATGCATTGTTTTCTTGGTATGTACAGATGATGAAATTCCATTTCCATTGCATTGGCAGTAAGATACTGGACAGGGTGGTTTCTGTGGAGTATGCTCTGAGGGATGATGATGAGAGGGGTGACAGATTTAATGACAGTCCGAGAAGAGGCAGTTATGGGAGGTCCCCTAGTCCTGCTTATCGCAGACGACCAAGTCCTGACTATGGTCGTCCTCGCAGCCCTGTCTATGATAGGTACAATGGACCATCATATGACAGGCGCAGGAGCCCTGATTATGGTAGGCCTAGAAGTCCTGAATATGGTAGATATCGCAGGTATTGTATTCATACTCAGATATTAACAATTATCTTTTGAAATTCTGCTTTATATTATCTGGGGCTTATTTGTCTGTTTTTTACCTGCAGCCGTTCGCCAATCCGAAGGTCAAGAACTTAGTGATGTCTATGTGGATGAAAGCAGGGTTCAATAGCATGCCACTTTTGTTGTTGGAATAGGAAGTGGTGCAATACGTAGGAGAAGACATTTACATGTTATTGTGTTTTGCATTCTAGCTGAAGCTTAAAGAGTTAGTTGTTGATTTGTGCTTAGTAGGACCTTAATATGGTTATTTTAAGTTAGGAATGATTGACACGTGTATCGCTGCAATGACATCAATGTTATGCTATGACAGGAAATTAATGATTTTTGCAATTCTAGTTTAATGCATGTCATTGAAGTTGCTTTTACCAGTTAAAATCATCAGCAAAAGCTCTAGGGTAAATTATATTCAACTTCCTTGAGGATTAATGTAATCATATTCATATTTTTTTTATTTTTAGTAATATACATTAATCTTTCTTTTTTTTTTTTATTTTAAACATATATTTATCTTTTCTGCTTAAAAAATAATAAGGAAGGATAGTGTATATTTCTAAAAATAAAAGAGGTGTGATTGAAATAATATTAAACCTTAAAGAGATTAATGTAATTTGTCCAATGTTTTAAGATCTTTTAAGTCTTCCACTCTAATTATAATAATTTCCTTGAAGTATTCCTACCTGAATGGTTTTGTGTCGATTCATGAGTAGCTGTGGCTGCAGTGCTGTTATATTGCTTCACTTCAAGGTGTTCTTATCATCGAACTTTGGCCCGATTAACAAAATTCGTTGTTTTTATGATTGATGTCCTTGGATTCAATCTATTGTTACTGATCTCGAGGAGGAAGGCTATTTTTAAATAGATTAAATTATTTTATTACTCTTCATATTTTTACTCAATTTATAATTTGATTTTTATGGTTTAAAAGTTTTAAATCATATCTTTTTATTTATTTTTATTTTTAATTGGATACTTCTTAATATTTTTGTTAAAATTTGTTAGTAATTTATTTATATAAATAATAATTTATTAACAATTTATAGAGTAAAAAATAAGTAATTTCTTTTTTTCTCTCTAAAAATAAAATGATTTTATAAAATAGTTTAATTTTCTCAAAGATATTTTTTACTCAAATATATAGAAATTTTATAGAAGTTTTATATCAATACTCGTTCAATTGTATCAAAATAGTATTGTTCATATGTATCAATTATTAGAAAAATTTAACAAAAAAAATTTGACAGAAAATATTTAATTAGAAATAAAAAATAAATATAAGGATTGAATTCAAAACTTTTAAATTATAAATACATAATTAAAAATTAAATAAAACTATAAGAAGTAACAGGGTAATTTAACATTTTAAATATTGCTAAAAAGTCTTCAAGGAAATTAATTTGCCAATATAGATGATGTGATTTTTATGTTTTAATTCTAATGGTTGTGATTTATTCATTTTATTCTTACACATGAGTTATCATTTCATTTTTATATGAGTGGTACTCACTTGATATGTTTTCCATAATTATACCTATATATTAATCATAATTATAAATATTACTCTCATAAATTTTTGTGAATATAATTTATATAAAATTGTCCCTTTATCAATTTAGTAAAAAAAAAACTACTACTAACACAAGCCAAAATACTTAAAATTTTATTTATTACTTATGATAATATGTGTAAAGAGAAATATCAAGTATTTAAAAAATATATACAATTTAGGGAAAAAAATACAAATAACTCTTTTAAAATAAGACTTAGTATCACATATATCTCCCTAAAGTTTCATATCATAGAAATAATTCTTTGAAATTTTTAAAAAACTGAAAATGTTAAAATTTTAGTTAAAAAAATATGAAAAAGACATGTGAGCTATCTATGACTCTTTCTAATTGTTTTTAGCTTGAATTTTTGCAATTTGTTGGTAGGTTTTCTTTTGAACTAAATTATTACAAATAGGGATTAAGTGTTTATGGTATGAATGAAGGGCAAGGAACACATTTTTTTACTTTTTCCATTACTTCTTTGAACTTACTATATTAAAAAAAAATAGTTAAAAAGAGTCACAGTTAACTTATCTATCTTCATATGTTTCTTTTAACTATAATTTCAATATTTTTAGTTTTTTAAAATTTTAGAGGAATTATTTGTAAGATTTGAAATTTTAAGGGATTATATAATGTTAAATCTTACTTTAAGGATTTATTTATATTTTGTCCTATATTTTATTATTATTTAAATATTTGATTTTATATATGTATTCAGTCCACAAACTAAAATTTTTAAATTCTAACCGTGTGGGAATAGGTTATGGCCAACAAGATAAAAGCATAATGGCACATGTTACACATCCTCCACTTTGGCTGCTTTTCATGTAAAACACCATTAGCAGTTTTAATAATCCAGATGAATGTGACATCATTACAACTTTTGCCAGATTTAGAGAACTAAAGTCGTGCCTGAAAAGTTTACATAATTACAGACCCTGTGCTAGTGTGCACATCATTGATTCTTGCTGTTTTCAAATATATTCAGTCAACTAGTATGCTATGCAGATTATCTTCCTCAAAAATTATTGATTTGGCTTTTGGACAGCCCTCATTTAGATTACATACATCTGATAAAGATGAAATTGCAAAAATTCTTACTACTTTGTGTTTGTTCAACACTTGTCAATTGATCTCGTAATATGTTTGGATTACAAGAGAGTTCATTTTCTCTTATCTGTGCTAATTAGCATAATTGAGTTTATAAGATTAGGTCTGTTTGATAACTGTTTTTAAAAATAATTTTTTATTTTTAACTGTTTTTAAAATAAAAAAATCTGTTCAGTAAAAATAGTTTTGAAAATTTTATTTTAAAATCCGAGATGTTTTCAAAAATAATTTTTAAAAACAGAAAAATAGAACAAATTTTCAAAACTGGTCTATAATTCCAGAAGTTCATGCTGAGTAATTGATCTCATTAACCCATATGAGTTTCATCAAATTTCTCAAGTTAAATTGATAAACATACATATAATCACTAACTTACAGTTGATTTCAAAAGGAAATAAAATTCTAAGTTGATGATTTGCTGAGCTCTTGGTCAAGTGCCTTCTGAAGCCAGGCCTCAGCCTCTCCCATCATACCAGGGCTAAGCCTAACCATCAATATGCAAAACTCTGTCTCATTCAATTTGCCATCTCCATCAAGATCACCTTGTTTAACCATATCTTCTGCTTCCTCTTTGCTCATATCTTCCATACCCAGTAGAGCTGAATTCTTCTTCAGGCTCTCACTTGTGATAAGACCCATTTCTGGGTCTGCCAGAAGCTTGAATCCACCACATAGTTCAGAAACAAAGGCTTCTACATCAAGTTTCTCTGCCATAACTGGCAGCAAGTCTTCAAACTCTGCGTCCATGGTGCTTTGCTTTGTGGTTTGTTTGGTTTCCATTGTGTTTTTTTTTTTTTTTGGGGGGGGGGAAGAAAAAGGAAGTAGGCGTTTATTTTTTCTAGTTATGAACCATAGAAAGAGAAGGTGGAGGATGACGACGAAGAGACGCGTTTGTTAAAGAACGGGGAATGAATGAGAAATTCCTGAAAGACAATTGGCCTTTATAGGCATGGAAAATTTCCATGATTCTTTTTTGAAGAAGAATTATATACTATTGAGTTTGACACATTACCAACGAATTCACTTAAATACACTCAATTATATAATGCTGAATTGTTCAGAAGTACTTTTATTTCATCATTCGCATTATTTTTTAGCTTTTACAATTGCATCTCTGGCATAATTTGATTTAAGTTAAGCCTGTTTATTATAATACTGTTAAAATAAATTCAATTTAGATTATATTATATGTGTAATTATAATAATAATAATGAATTATGGGACATTTTCTTTTTAAAAATAATAATTTTACTTTCACAATCATATACCATTATTTAAAATTGAATATATAACTAATACAATCCAAAATAGTGTATAATTTTTGAACAATTAGTGTAAAATGAACAATCTAAATTGAGTAAGAAAGCAATCATCAAACAAGGATAAAGATCCATACTCAAGTCAAACGATCATTAGCATTGGATTGATCAACTCGGGACATGGATTTGATCGCTAAAAAACTTAAACAAAATAAATCATAATCGTTACACAACAGTTGATATGATCTAAAGATATATAAATAATGTGATTACATCAATCATCAAGTGAAAATCTCGCTCACATTAATAATATGACAGAGATATTTAACCTCTTATTATTCATTTGAAAACGTGACAATTGATACATTCATCATTTATATAAACGACCAGGTATTCCCTCCTTTTCAGATCATCTTCATATTTATTAAAACATTAAGTGAAAATTAATTTAAACGTTAAAATATCTTCAACGAATCACTTTCTTTATATATGATTAATTTTATTAAGTGTGTAATTTTTTTTTTTTTATTGATTCTAGCTCGCCTGACCAACCTTTATTAAAAAAGGAGTTTAAATAATAAAATTTAACTCAAAGTGCGCCATGATCTTTATAACTGATGGGCCATTTCATTTTCATTTTGGAAGAAATTTGATGGTCATTGTTTTGGTATTTCATGTTGTCAAATTGACGAACTTGTGTTTTTTGTGAACCGTTTGTTTGTAAAGTTATATTCTTGATGGACCCTACACGTTAATCATGTCGATAATGAAGTTCACACAAGCAAAATTTAGGAACTTGGGAACAAGATTAGTAGTGATCACCCAGAATCATCGCAGAACTAGCATATAACCAGGATTTGGGACACGTGATTTGTGCAGATGGCAAAGTCAAGGACTGCAGGGAATCCCAGAGAAAGATGGCAGTGTCACCAGAAGATATATTCCTCAATTATTAATTGAATTTATAATTATTTTTCTTCTTCTATTATTTGTAGATATCTATATTCTATTTGTTGTAGTGGCTTCTAGGAAGGATCCTTTGGTGGGGAACTGTGGGGATATTCCATTTAAGATGTAATCTTGTTATGTTGGAATAGCTTCTCATTGTTTGGGAGTTTGGCTTCCATGAAACTTCCTCTTTTTCTTCTCTCAGTATCAAATTGTGATATCCTGTATTCTTCTGTTTTTGTTCTCTATCACCCATTTGTGCCAATTGCAATAATTGTTTGGTAGAGTTATATTCATTTATAAAAGTGTACATATAGACAGCATAAACTTGCGTCCCTAACTTTCCCTTATCTGCTTTTACGGTCACAAACCAATCAGTTCTTCAATCTTTTTTATGGTCACGAATTAGTTTTAATATTTAATAAGAGTCATTTTTATTTTAAAAATCTCTTTATTAAAATATCCATAAGGAATACTTTAAGAAAAGGAGGGAAGAGAAAACTATAAATAACATAACAAATATATTCATTATATGATTATGTTCAGATAATCCTTTTTTTATTGACATAATTTTAAATTTTATTAATTTTAAAAAAAGCATGCATCTAAATTTTGTGAATATTGGATTTGCAGTTGAACGATTTATAGGTCAAAATGGATCAAATCCCCTACACTTTATATGATGTATATATAATTTATTGACATTTAAAAAAGTAAATCTAATCTTCTTATACTTTATTTTATGTGCATTTTACTTATATCTATTTTTGTTTTACTCATAAATCTAACAGAACATTTACTTAAATATTATGTGACCATTAAAAATCTACATTCCTTTTTAAAAAAATCAGAAAATTAAACCAAACTTTATAGAGAGGAAAAGCAAAAATTTGAGGAAAAAATTTATTAGAGAAAATTGAAAAGTATAACAAAATCAAATCACCATAATGATATTTTATCCTCATCAAATCTTCAAATTATAGAGAGGAATGAGATATCTCTTTATTTTGCTTCACGTGACCTAACATTTTTATATAAAACTTTGTGATTAAATTAAAATTGGAAACAATAAATTATTTTTTAATTTTTTTAGAGAAAATAGAGATTTTTAATGATCATGTAACAGTTACATCATTGAAAATATACATGAATTAATATATAAAAAGATAGGATGAATCTATTAATATCTTAGTGCATTTTCACTAAATTTATATTTGTTTGAAAGAGACAAAAGTAACTTTGTTTTTCAAGCGATGCCCTTCCTCCTAAATATTATGGGCATGTTTGGAAACTTGTTCTGTTTTTCTATTTTTAAAAATTATTTTTTAAAACAGCTTAGAGTTATTTTTAAAAATAATTTTTAAAACATGATTTCAGAACAAAATTTTCAAAACTATTTTTAAAAACAGTTTTACAAAACAATTTTATCAAACAAATTTTTTTATTTTAAAAATAATCTATTATTTTTAAAAACAGAAAACTATTTTTAAAAACAGTTACCAAACAGCCCTATATTTCCAATGCTGTTTTTTCCACCTGGTGACTTGGTGGGTCTACTGCCAGTTAGTTCATAAATTATAAACAATATCAATACCTTTTAACTATGTAGTTATTTTTAAGGGACAATAATTGAGCATCATATTTTTTATTTTAGAGGTTTGAAGTTAAAATTTTGCTGGGAGAGATGAAATATTGTTTTCGTTGTCAAGAGCAATACATCAAATAATTGAGAGGCTATAATCCTAATTTCCTTTTTAAAGGTATAGATTCTAATCTTGTCACCGTTAATATATCATAAAAAGATTAAAAATATTTGAAAATGTTATATAATTAATACATAAAATTGATTCTTTGATAATATTTGCATTATTTTGAGAAGAGAAGGGTCAAAAATAAAAACATGACCCTTAAATGGTCCCATTTCTAGGAATGGAATTGTCACCATCCACTAATAAAAGCCAAGAACTTCCAAGTTGGAAGGAATTCTATTTCCACAAAAGAGACAAGTAGGGTTGAAAAATTGAAGCCACATGCAGAAATTAGCAAGATAATGCTCGAGTTGTTGGCTGAAATTTCAAACTCGTCATAATTGAAGCTTATCTCATTTCCACAATTATCATTGGATAAATCAAGAAATGGTTGAAATAAATTTAATCAATGCTATAATCATAAAAAAAAAAAAAAATGATTGACAGCATTTTGAGGGCACTCATTCACAACAAGAAGCCTGCACTTGTGTTTAAATGTGAGTTCCTGTAATAATGCTGCACATATCACCAATTGATCCAAAATTATTCTTAGGACATTTGTCAAATTCAATAATTAGATCTAACTTTTAAAAATCACCTTATTTTTAACCTTCTCGGAGCGATATCTATTTTCTTCATTGAATAATTTATTTGTGGTTAAAAAAAATCATTTCTTAGGTCTCATTTATTTTCATGATTTAAAAATATATTATTGAAGTTAGGTAAATGAGAAATTTTATTTTAGATGCATTTCTTTAAAATTCAATTTAAATAAAATGTATGCGTCACTAATTATTTGATGGAATACAAGGCGGATTAAGCCCAATAGGCCCAATGGATCAGGTCTTGGACCTGAATCCAGGGTGCAAGAAGTGGCTAGTATATGAGAGGAAGAAGAAAAAGGAGATATAGTAGTAATTAGTGGGATGACAGTTATTTTAAAGATAAGTGGTGTGTAGAATCTGAAAGGAATGGTGTGTGTGTTTTTTTTTCTGAAAAGTTTGAGATAGAAACTATCTCCAATAAGAGTTCTTGCTCTGTGTCACCATTGATGGCAGTGTTTGTGTGTTTGTAACCTATTACTTTTCTATCATAAATAATAGAACCAAACCAGCATATTTGCTAGTCTTTTCTGTACTTTTATTGAGTTTGCTAACATTATCTAAGAAAAATCTATTTAAAATGTTAATACATTCAACATTGCGTAAATTTTAAAATTAGAGAATTAAATTAAATTAAATAAAGATAAAAGAGGATATTACAATTTGAGGAAAATTAAGGGACAAATATCCAAGTATTTAATATGGAAAAATGAGTCTAATCCTATATAATTAATCAAGAAATATGAAGAACATGAGTCTTGAATTTAAGCATAAGAAAAATGCCTCTGATTTCATTTCAGGATGAACATAATAAGAAAAAGATTATTAAAATAAGAACATAAAAAGAGCATCAGAATAGTAAAATTATAAGCCCTTCTTGACTTGGATTTTAGCAAAAGGATGAGACATGTTCTGATCTTCCATGTAATGAATCAACACATACATAAAACAAACTCCATAAAAGATGGGATATCAGACATGATGTCCGTTACAGTAAGAAGATGGAATCTGATCTTAAAAAGCCAGACAGATGGATTTCTTTATCCATATGTAAGGAAAATTAGTAATTCAAATTCATGAGATAATCAAATCAACTTCTACAATAGTAACAGAGAAATATAGAAATATATGCAAATTCTGCAGTTTCATAACAGAATATAGTTCTGAGATCAATTTATTTAAAAACTATTGCTTTTTTGAAAATGGAGATTGGAATTTCTCTCTGGATGATTAAGAAAAGCATTATTTAGGACACTGTTTATGATATGTTGGCATGATTAATGGGTATTATTTTAAATAATTCAACATGTTTGCCATTTTTGTCATAAATTTCAACATACTTAGTTGTCTGACAGGCACATTTGAACCAATCATTTGTTTATATAAATATTTAATTTGATCAACATATAAGGAAAATTCTCTAACAAGATCTCTCCTCAGTCTCTGTTCAATTCACCAGCATTTTTTTTTTCTTCTATGTTGATTTTGTGAATGAGTTATTGGGTGTAAAATTGTTCTGCAGGGTCTGTGCATACTGCATGCTATTGAGCAGGGAACAACTCTGATCTGAACTGTTCAGCACTGACAAGACTTGCTCTGACAACTTCCAAATTTCAAGAGTAAAATAATGCCAACCACACCAAAATATTTTCTCCTATTATATAATTTACCTAAAAAACAAACACAAACTATAATGATTGATAGAGATTGATAGCAAGAGCATGTGTGATTATGGTTGTGTCAATAGCATTACTCTTGAAAGTATGTTCTATGAACCAGTCTCAGCTTTCAGTACGTGAAAATAAGAAGGCAAATTCACTGCTATTAACAAGGTCTGTGCCTTCTTCTTCATACAAATTTAATGCATGCTTTTGCAGACTGCAGTTCACACACCATTCAGTGCAGAGTATGGGAAGTCAAATGATAAACAAACCAGAAAAGTAAGATCCTGACTTTTATTACAACCCATGTGTTAAACAACCATTAGACTGTTATTAGTTTTGTGATTATAAAATTATGAGAATTTTTTTTAGAGAAACATTAAAAAAAAAAAAAGAAAGAATGGCGGATTTTATCACTTGGTTATGACTCATGATTCATTGAAACTCTGATAAAAGGTCAAGAAAATTACTCAACACAAAATTTTAAACTATAAGATGCATTGTGAGGTCACAGTTCACTAGTTTGATATAAAAAAAATAAGCAGTCACTTATAATCATTTGTTTTGCAGGGATGTTTACTTTTGTAACTTGAAGTTCAAGTATTTGAATTGTCTACTTTTGTCAGTTACAAGGCCAAAGTTCATTTCTGTTGATGACGTGTGAAAAATTTTAAGAAAGATCACATGTTTCTGATAGTACAGTGAATTATCAATGCCAGACTACACAACATGTGAATTCTATTGACTCAATGGGGAGCTGGAAATTGCTATAAAAACTCAACTTTCTCTTTCTGTCTCTCATGATTGAGGCTTCAAATGAAAAGGTTTCAATATCAAATAGAAAAATGTTCATTACACTTTATATTTTCACTCGACACATCTTCCACTTGCGCATATGTCATAATTTTATTCAAACTGATCCTGACAGACGGGACTAATGGTTTAATCCAGACCATATTATATGCACAAGTGTGATAAGTGTTGTAAAGAGATATGAAGTGCAAGTAACACTAACTTAAAAATATCCTCGGCCAATCATGGAATTCCTATTAGTTATGCAGTAAAACAAGTGATCATTGCTTGTTGCACACCTTTCATAACAGACCAATTATATGATTTTCATAATCTTTATAGGAAAGAATTCTTTGTACAATATGAACATTTGAAGATCAAATGAGTTGTCAATTCATTTGCGTTACCTATTTCCCCTGACAACCTTAAACTTTTCAAGTACGAACTTTCCTTCCTTATACTTCTGTGCTTCCTCATAAGCTTTTATGTACTTCCAACCCAATTCCTCTCCACAATCAGAGCAATACACATCAGCAACTGCGTGAAGACCAGTCATAAGTTGCCTATCCTCCTTAACACCCTCACTAATATTCATAGCATGAGAGAACAGAAAAGCTCTGCCATTTCTTGCCTGCCAAACATAATTCTCGAAAATCTTTGGTCAAAAAGAACTTTGAAAAAAAAGAAAGAAAGAAAGAAACTTTGACCATTCTTCATTTCATCCCAATTCTAGAGACCAATTAATTCATATATGCTGCAGGAAACAAAAACTTTCAAATTATATTGATCTCACACACTATACATCATATTACATTCAAATTTTCATGAAATTTTGATGAGTTTTGATAAACTTCATCCTAGATCAACAAAACAGACCAAAATGGTTTCAGAATCTCATGAAAACTTGAATATAATCATATTGGCTTTGTGTCCCATGCTTCATTGTTCTTTTGATCTGCAATCAGTAAAATCAAATCACTGTTTCAGACGTACTACTAATAGACTAGGCGGCTATTGCCATCTAGTCTTTTGGTTGAACAAAGTAGTTTTAAGTTTTCAGAAGCAATTTTAAACCCAGAAGATGAATTCAACAGGATGAACCATATCAATGTAGAAAGCTAGCTTCAAATTGAAGAAAATACCCAAAAATGCAAGAAAAAAAAAATTTTTTGGTCGACCAAACTATCAGAAGTTCTAATTTTTCTGATGCAATTTTGAAAACCCAGAAGATGAATTAAACAGAATGAACCATATCCATGTAGAAATCTAGCTTCAGAATGAAGAAAATACACAAAAATGCGAGAATTTTTTCATTTTTTTGACCAAAACTATCAGAAGTTCTAATTTTTCTGATGCAATTTTGAAAACCCAGAAGATGAATTAAACAGGATGAACCATATCAATGTAGCAATCTAGCTTCAAGATGAAGAAAATACACAAAAATGCAAGGAAAAAAATTTTTTGGTTGACTAAACTATCAGAAGTTCTAAGTTTTCTGATGCATTTTTGAAAACCCAGGAATAAATTCAACAGGATAATCCACATCAATGTAGAAATTCAGCTTCAAAATGAAGAAAATACCTAAAAATGCAAGAAAACAAAAATCACCTGGAAATCTTTAGAAATGATATCATCATGGAAAGCAACAGGATTGTGGCACTTGAAACAGCAGTATGTCCTTGATCCCATCAAATCCTCCATTAGATGAATCTGCTTGGTGATGCCACTTTGATTCTACAAATACAAAAAAGTTGGGTAAGAAAATGAAAATCTCAATTTGATTGATTCTGACCATACACTAGCAGCCAATATTCTGGAACCAGAATCTTGTGAAAAGCAGGATATGTCAATAGTGAATGAACCAGTCCTAGGCTCAAGTCCAAAAATGGGATCAATCAAACTTTGTGCTGTCGATCATTGAGAAATAATTTCAAGAAAAGAATATAACTAAGATGGGTTGATTGAGTAAACAAGATTCCAAAGGAATTAGATAAGAATTACATAAACAAAAGGGTTTTATTTTATTAAGGCTGGCTTAGAAGAAAATTTAGTGGTTTGGTCAGAATATGATACAATATAAAAAACAAAAAAAAAATGACCTTAAGTTGCTTGTAGAGCTTGGTCTTCCTTCGGTTAACAATTATGCAAGAGACAAACTGTAAAATGTAAACCAATACCAATGGGAAAGAAGATTCTCTAAAATGTTAATTTGGAAATTTTATTTCACTATCTAATTAAGGTATATTTTTCCTTGGTAAACTCTAATTTATGTATATGTAATCAAGGTTGAGTGTCAAAATTTTTAAACTTTGGTATAAATAGGAGTTTCTAATTCTAATTATGAATCTTGCTATGTAGCAATTTAGCTATTTGTAAGATGTGGAGGATAATTTTTTTTTTCTAACTTCATAATAGAATTTTGATTCTTTTAGAGCAACTCCAATGGTGCATGGGTTGGAGATGCTCTTACACTGTGATGATGCATTATGATTATGATGAGCAATACATTTTGGTTAAAACAATGAACTTATGCATAATGATGAACTAAAATTGTACTTTGCTGTCAATGTCAGGAGAAGCGGATATGTAGGTAGTGTGCCTCGTTTCAATCATACACAAGTTACTCTTTTGTCCTTCACCAGAAAAAGAAAAACTTACTGCCTGCTTGGTAGAGTAGCAAATGATGGAAAGGAAAATTTCAGAGGAAAATGGGATGAAAAAAGGAGTTTTCCTCTGCTTGGTTGAAAAAGGAAAATGGATGGAAATTTGCCCGTGGGTTGAAAATTTTTTCCAAACGGGCGGAAAACCATTGTTTCCTGCATCTCGGCTCTGCTTCTCATCCTTGCCCCTGATCTGCTTCTCGTCCTTGCCCCCGATTTGCTTCTCCTCCTTGCCCATCAGCTGCTGCTGTGCTGTGCGAGTTGCTTCTACTGTTGTGCGAGCTGCTCGCCGATCTGCTTCCCTGCTTCCTGCATTTTCTTTATTTACGTATATTGCAGTTGCTCCTGTTACTGATGGAAATTGGCAATTGCTTGGACGCGGATTCTCTGCTGCGCGGCCGCGACTGTTTTCTTTTCTTATCTTTTTTTTTTTAATCAAATTTTCAAGGGAAATAAAAAAAATTTAGGGAATATAAAAAATGAAAAAAATCCATGAAAAATTAAAAAAATGAAAAAAAATTCCCAAAAAAGGAATAAAAAATTATGAAAGATATGAAAAAATGAAAACAAATTCAAGAAAAATAAAAAAGAAAAAGAAAGAAAAAATTTAAGAAAAATCTAGAAAAAAGAAAAAATATTCCAAGAAAAATAAAAAAAAAATTTAAGGAATATAGAGAATGAAAAATTTTCAAAAAAATAGGAAAGATCTGAAAAAATGAAAAGAAGTTTTCAAGAAAAATAGAAAAAAATAAGGAAAGTTCTGAAAAAAAGAGAAATTTTTTTTAAGAAAAATAAAAAATGAATAAATTTGTGAAATTTAAAAAAATTAAATAAAATAGAATTTATTGTGAATATCAGAATTTCTAGTAAAGAGTGTGACAAATATATATCTAATTTTGAACATGTCATAATTTTTTTTTTAAGATGTAAAAATAACATGTCATGAATTTTTGAATCTGTTTGGCGCAAGTAGTTGAAAAAGTAGTTGATAAGTGATAAGATAGCTGTTAGCTATAAGCTGTTGGTTGTTAGCTGAAAGTTGATAAACTAGTTGATTGTATTAGAAACATTTGATAAAATTAGTTGTTGAACTATCTTATAAATATAAAATGACCTAGAATGTTGATATCATTAGATATATGAAATATATTATTTTTATTTTGAAATTGAGATCAAATTGATATAATAAAAAATATTTAAAATAAGAATATAATTACTTAAAATTTAATTAATTATATTACATATTTATTATTTATTTATTTTTTATTTATATTAAATTAATAAACGTAGATCAAATATATAATTATATATGAGTTTTTTTGTTGCCCTTTTAGCTTTGTGGAAAAAGAACAAACATTAAAAATAGTATAATATTATACAAAAATATTGATATATAAAAAGAGCTTGAGTTTTTTTTTCATACATTATCTTTTTAAATTATTTGGTATTTATATTGATTAATTAGGAGTGAATTGTCAATGAAATAAAATAAAAGGAATAAATTTGAAAAAAATAATTAAAAGTTTTATTTTATTAAATTATACGTTATTTTGAGTAGATTTTTAAAATAGATCCTTTTTTTTTCCAAAAAATCAATGCACCAAACACTTCTAAAATAGAAAAAAAAATTATTTGATTAAGTCAAGAAACTAAAAACTAACTTTTTTTAATACGCAAAAAATACACTTTATCTCAAATGATACGAAGGAATCCCTTCTAGTAGGAATCATAAGTTAATAGAAAAAACTTAAAATACTCTGAAATTAAATATGAGATATAAAAAATGTAAAATTTTATTTATTTCAAATGATATGAAAATTTTTTATATCTTTTTAGATCTTTCCTATTTTTCTTTTTTTTTCTTTTTTATTTTTTCTTGAAATTTTTTCATTTTTTCAGATTTTTCCTAATTTTTTATTCCTTTTTTATTTTTTTGGAATTTTTTTTCATTTTTTTAATTTTTCATGGATTTTTTTATTTTTTTATATTTCCTAAAAAAAATTTATTTTGCTTGAAAATTTGATTTAAAAAAAAAAAAGAGAAAAGAAAACGGCCTTAACGCGTGCGTTTAGGCTGCATAGGCCGCGCAGCAGAGAATCCGCGTCCTAATCGCTCGTCCTTGATTCTGAATCTCCTGTGCTGGTTGAATTCTGGGCCCCATGGTGTGGTCCTTGCTGTATGATCCATCCTATAATTGATGAGGTTGCAAAGCAATATGCAGGGATGCTAAGTTACATACTCAATACAGATGAGAGCCCTTCAACTGCTACTCGGTATGGCATTCGGAGCATCCCATCTGCCATTATCTTCAGCAATGGTGAGAAAAAAGACGCAGTGATTGGCGCAATGCCAAAGTCAACACTGACGATGAGCATAGAAAAATTCTTTTGAAAGATGTTGAGTAAAGAAGGTAGAAGCAAAGGTTATTCTCGTGTGTTTTTGTTTTATTATTTTTAAAAATTAATTTTTTAAAATTAAAAAATAAAAAATTTATTTGGATGTAAATTTTAAAAATATTTTTTTTTTATTTTTTAAGATGAAAAAAATATATTTAATATTATTTATAACTTTATCATTAATAAAAATAGATATTCTTCTTAATTTTAAAAAAAATCTGAAAATAGTTATATATAAAAATAAGAGAAAATATTATTTTATTATTTTTTGAAAATTATTTTTTAATTATAATTTTTTAAAATAATTTTTGAAAACAAATTATTAAACAGATTTTTTTATTTTTAAAAAATAAAAAAACTGGTTTTAAAAACAAAAAATCAGCTTCCCAAGCCCAAAGCTATTTTTCATTTTAGCTTCGTGTCTCGAGCTCGGATATTTTACTTCCTCATCACTCATTGATGCTCCTGTGTAGATACAATGCAAGCTTATGCCATGTTCTTCTAGATAAGCCCAGTGAGCAATAAATTTGCCAATAAATTACGTTTTGAATCAAACCCTGCATTGTTGGTTGCTATTTCTTCTAGTATGTATTAAAAGTCAATCTTATTTCCCTTTTTTTTTTTCTCAATTAACATGCAATCTTATAATTTTATCTATTTTATTTTATTTTTTATTAATTTTACTTTTTTTTTTTTTCATTTTCTTTTCTCTCATTTTTCATCTAACCACTCAACAGAAAATCATTTTCTTTTTCCCTTAATTACCTTTACTCTTTTTTTTTCATCTCATTTTCTTTCCTTTCTTTTTTTCCCCTCATCCAAGCAAAGTATTACAATTAATTAAAAGCCCACCAGAAGGGGGAAAAACAAATAAAAAATGCAGCATAATTACCCACCCCCAAGAAAAATGCAGTACAGAAAGCTCACAAATTCTATGCCATAAATTCATATCAGTTTTTTTTTTTTAAATTACACCCACCTCTATTCAGGTATGTGTAATTATATTTATATTTTTTATTTTAAAAAATATGTTATAATCATTAGAAAATAATAGTTAATAATTAAATCTATAAATTATGTCACAATAAATTTATACAAAATAATCAATTTATAAAATAATTTATATACTTTATACTGTGTGTAAATACATTATAATGAATCCTCCATGACAAGTGCACTCTTCACATGCCGTCTGAAAAAGGGAGAGAAAATTATTCTAAACCTCAATAGAACAATTATAATTGTCTAGAGTATAAATAGAGACCTATCTTATTGTAATTCTACTAGACCAATTCATCTATCATAATAAGCCTAGTTATAAGGCTTACATTATTAAAGTATACTGTTGGTCTAAGTATCAATTTAGGCCCAACAGTCTAATCATATATTAATTGGTTTATCTTACTTGCTTGTCATTATATTCAATTAAACCAATTCAACATATATAATTAAATTATGATAGTCCAATTCAAGAAATTCCAATAAAATATGCACTAATATTCATTTTTCATATGCACCACTCATTTCATTTATTTTAAATATATATTCACTTTATCTAATATAAAAAATTAAGGGAGGAAAATGTATATTTATGAAATCAAAGAAGTGTAAGTGTAATTACACTAAATTTTAAATAAAGTGAATGTAGTTTTTACTCTTTTTTTTTTTTTTTTTGCCAAACAGGTCTAGTTAGTGTGGCTCAAGAAAAATACTCATATATATGTAATCTGTTATATGAAACTATTTAAAATAAAATTTTAAATTATGCATTAAATTATTTTTAATTGTTAGTGAATTTTTTGAAAATTTATTTATTTATTAATATATATATGTCAACTAATTAATAACTTAATGCAATGCATCAAATTTTATATATGGGGCAGTTATAATGTAATTATGTCATTATAAAATCTGTTAAGATAAACAAAAAAATATATATTTACAAAAAAATAATGATTAAACTAAAATATCAATAACAATGCTGCTAAATTCTTCAAACTAAATGTAATGGCAAGTTTTTAACAATTTTTGTTTGGTAATTAGAAAAATTTAGTAATAGGATAAGTCGCTTTACTCCAAAACTAATACGTGTTATTATTTCTTTAAGTGCTTATAGTGATATTTACAAATCACCTAATAGCTTGAGATCTCAGGTAGCAAAATTTGAACCTTAAATATGATTGGTTGAAAAGAATGAACTTTATCATATGAGCTGACTCAAGGGGTTACTTTTAATAATTTGATTGTGTATCTTTTTTCTTCAATCTTCATTAGACTAAATATAATAACATGCTTGTAGGACAAGACAACCTATACTTAAGAAGGGATGAATTGAGTGTTTTTAAAACTTTTATAATTTTCAAAACTCTCTTTAAAAACTCTTAATTTTGGAAAGTTATAAAATGATTTTAATTTAACAACATAAGATAGCTTTATAAAGATGTTTATACTTAACATATAACAAATTAAAGCACTTATACAAAAAAAACTCATTCAACTTTGCATAAACTAGGCATTAAGAAACATATACATAGATGAGTGTCAATCTTTCAACCATTCAAACATCCAAATAACAAGGTAAACATTAAAGTTCAATATATCTAACAATTTTCATCAACAAATATAAAGTATATCTATTTTTCAAATGTTCAACGTCATGGAACTAATAGACTAATAATTTCAATAAAATTTGTCAAGCAATTTAAAATTCACAACTCTAGTTATTTAATATCAACATAAGCAAAATAATCAACATAATATAAATTGCTAGAATATAAAGAAAAAGAAATTAAATTCAAAATTTATAATGATTCCCCATTGAAAATCTACTCTAAAGTATATGTCCACTCTTCAAGCTTTATAAGCTTGGGCTTACTTTTTTGTTATCCCTCAAGTTTGAACTGAACACCTGAAAAGGCCTTACAATCTATTTGCTCCTCTTTGAACAAATCACTCTTTACAAGGTATACCATACCTTTTTAAAGAATTTTTTTAGGGATACAAATCAAATAAACTCTTGCAAGACTAGATAAATCAAATGAAGCACCCAGAATAAAATGATTTTATAATGAATACCTCAAATTTTGATTTTGATGAAAGAAAGAGAAATAGATGTTAAATGATAAAGCTGGGGCTTTTTATATGTTGCATTTAATAATTCTTAGTTTATATAAGAAGCTCATAATATTTTATAGTCATTTGTGACACTTCTAAACGAAAACTAGTTGTTATAATTCAAATCAGAATAAAGGAATTGATTCTTATGAATCCTGGTAATAGAAATTGATTCTAGAACTGATTCTAATTAAAATGCCAACTTCCTATTTGATAAGAATCGATTCTCGAAGATAGGATTGCACATTCAACTATAAAAGTCATAACTTCTTTGTTTCAAGCATGTTAAACGACCTATCATTGAAAAGTTATTTGAGTATTCTTTCAAATGGCACTAATTTCATGCTCATATCATAAGTATTTTTTGAGATATTGTAAAAATAATAAGCAAATATCATAAAGACTTTATTATGCGAAACTAATTTTTATACTCAACTTGAAAAAGTTATAACTCTTTCATATCTCAGTTATTTTAAACAAATGACCAATTTATAGAAAGACCTTTGAGTATATTTTCATTTAAATAAATTTCATAGTTAAATCATAAATATTTTGTGAGATGTGATCAAAAGAGTGACCAAAAGGCAAAACCAAAAGAACAAAACTCATATCTTATTTGTTTTTAAAGTGTCGTTAAGATTATCTTATGAAAACAAGTTATGGGCTATCTTTTTAAAATATTTTAAGCTAACTAAGAATTTGAAAAATATGTTTGAGCTATATATTATAAAAAAAATTATTTTACAACAGAGTCTAAGCGTAAAAGGAAAACTATATCTATTAGAGTTTTTAAGCTTTTCCAATGCTTCCAAATCTTCAATCTTTCAATTCTTCAATACTTGGAGCATATCTTCTTTCTTGCATTTCTTCCCTATTCATTCTTAAGTTGAACATGACAGAACTTTTCATTACTTTTCTCCGATATCAACTCTTCTTCCTTTGGACAATCCTATAATGTACATAAACTTCATAAGCTATATAGTTAGTCTAATGTAATTTATCATAATGCATAATTCTAATATATAAACATAACAAATTATTACAAGAACATGCATCATCATCGCCATTCATATTTATCAACTCTAGCATAGCATGTCTATTAATACTTATATAAAATATAACACTTTAACATATAAACATACTCTGTTATTGTAGCTAATATACTATATCATTTGTCACTTGTTGTTATCAAAATTAATCATGTAGAATCTTGAGACTAACACTTTCTTCCACTGTCCATGCAACCAATGATATTAGTTTTAGTTTCCATGTGTGCTTGCATAAATTTCATACCATACTAGCTAGAACTGAGTATTACAATATGATAAGCCCATTAAAAAGTTATAAATTTATGATACCAAGCAAAATGAGATCAAATATGTTGAAATTCAAATTAAATGATCATAAAATTTAAATAATCGTACAAAAAGACTAACACATCATATATGAAGACACGAAGACACAGATATAGAGAACTCTAATAGTTATTAAGGAGACTCACACATATGAAATTCAATTAGAATGAATACTCTTAGGAATTAAAATTTATGAAACAAAACAACCAAGTCAAATATTAAGCAAGTTAATAAAAAGGAAACTAAAACAAACATGGAACAAGTTTAAGTTCAACATGAAGTTAAAATAAGCCATAATGATTCAAATTATAAGTAAAAGCTATTTATCAAAACAAACTATTTTCTAATGAAAAAGACAGTGAATAAAATAAATTATTTATAATATTAAAAGCTTTGACAAAATAAAGAAAGCTTTAAAATATAGAATGTTGATGAATGTAATGTCCTTAGTGATGTTTTTTTTTTTTTGAAAAGTCCTTACAAACACAAATCATAGAGACATAATATAAAAAAAACTAAAAAAATATAGCGATGGACATACATTTTTGGAGATATGCATACGGATGAATTGTATATATGCAAAGAAATCCTACATTATAAAAATCATAAAATCACTATTTACTTAAAGATATGGAAGCATATTTGATGTTATACATGTACTCTCCAGTTCACACAAACCTACAATTAAGCAAATTAGAGAGAAGAAAATGATTGATTTCACAAATAGTAAAAATAATTAACTAGGATAATTTTTATTACATATTAAGAATTGGTGAGATATAGGAAAAGGTACATATTATTTATCTAACATTTCTCGAGAACTGGTAAATTATTAGGGAATAAAATAGAAAAATTGATCGGTGAAAATGGTAAATGACATCAATAAATTGATTATAAGATGATTTCCTTGGTTGGACTAACAGTCTGATACAAAAAAGCTGAGAGTCTTTTAATTAATCAAGTATAATGTTGAGAAACATGGAGAAAATTTCCATTTTCCACTTGCTTTGCTATGAAAAATAGTAGAGTTTCTATTTTTATTCACTTGTCTGAAACATTGTATGCATTTTGTACAAAAAATATTTACAAAATTATCCTACATAACATTGAATGGAAAAAGAACAATTCTGATGATGATATGTGATGATAGAGTGACTTCTTTTTTAATAAAATATATAGATATAGAGATGTATATGTCAATAGATATGTAGATAGTTTGGAATATTTTTCTCAAACACGGAATATACTAGGTGACTAGAAAATGATATTTATACAACACAATTTCTTATATTAATTATTATTATAATTGAATTTAGAGTTAAGAATAATTTAAGAGGAAAATTATTTTTATTAATAGAGTGTACAGAATTTAATGTATAAATATAATATTACTTTAAGTAAATATGTGATTTTTTTGTAAAGTTTTTGTATGTGAATTAATTTGTTTGATTCCAAAAAAAATTATAAAAAATGAAAATACATTCAAAGCACATGTTATGTTTGGTTGGATGGAATGAATATTAGTGGGAATGGAAAGAGAAAAGGAAATGGTAATGGAAAGGAAACTAGAAGCCAATTACTTTGTTTGGTATGTCATAGAAATAATTGAGGTAATGTGATATTCCACTGTTTGGTATGAGAATAAATTAAAAGAATGAAAAGACAGTATAAATAGAAAGATTAAATTATCTTTAAAATCAAAAAGATTTATTAAAAAAAAAACTTGTAAGATAGCTCTGTGAGTGCAAGCGATTTGTATGTAATGGATGTAAAGGCTCTAGTAAAATCAAAGAGAGCTTATTCCCAACACCACAGTAAAAGTATGATTCATGGGGAAATAAGCACGTTGAGGGTTTGCTTATAGCAATCGCACGCAGCAAACGCACTCAAAATATCCAAATGCAACAAATCAAAAAATAAGCAAATCGAAATAAGACCACCAGAAAATACCAGCAAACCAGAGGTTTTCGAATGCTGTGTTTCAAAAAATCCAAATCGAAAAAAGCAAACCAGAAAGTAAAGCCTAATCGTCAAAAATACCCAAATCAAAATAAGCAAATCAAGAAAATCCAAATAAGCGACAATAGTGAAAATAAACTCGTACCAAAACGGAAGTTGTGTTTCGAAGGTTTACACACACCAGAAGTCTCTCGCCACAGCTGTGTTTTGAAGGTCTACACGCACCACAGATCTCTCGTCACAGTAGTAAAAAATGATGGTAGAAATAGAAAGTTGTGTTTTAATTTTTTCTATTTCAGTGGGAATCTCAGATTCTACATATTTTTGGAGGGAATAGTTTTTCCATTATTTAACGGAATATAGCATTCCACAGAATGAGATATTCCATCCATTCCAATCAACCAAACCACATAATTTTTAATTTCATGTCTCATTCCTTTTTCATTTTACCCAACCAAACATGTCAATAGATATCTTAAATAAAAGTTTTAGTAGTTTCAACTTTAAAGAGAAATAAATTTAAAACACAAAAGAAATATAATGAATATATGAAATAAATGTATTTATTGCACAAAACTTATGATAATGACATATGGCAATGGAATGACTTCTTTTTTAATAATATACTAGCTTGTACCTATACAATACATGAGTTTGATTAATTTTATTTGATAGTAATTTGTAATATAAATTTATATTATAACTTATAATATATTCAAATATAAGCAAATCATAATCATATTTTTATCTATTGGATGACTGTGTAATTCATAAAATTATATTTATGTTAATTATAAATGAATACTATACTTATTTTGATTTAATAAAGTTATTACGTTAATATTTTACATTAGCTTTTATCTCATGCATTTAATTAATTTTATTTGATAATAATTTATATTATAAATTATAATATAATCAAATATAAGCAAACTATCATTATATTTTTATTTATTTGATGACTATATACTTGGTATAATTATATTCGTGATAATAATGAGGGAATATTATAATTTTTTAATATCATAAATTCATTATATTAATATCTTAAATTAGCTAAATTTATTATTTAAATTTTTTTATCTTTTCAAAAATATTTTCTTAGTATATTAATACTTAAGTGAGTTTATTCATAAATTATTTTGTTTAAAAATTTAAATTAATTATTTTATGTCAAAAAATTTAATCATTTAATTAATAAAAATTTATAAATTATCATAAATAACATATTATCTTTGAAAAAATATACTTTTTAAAAATATTTTTTATGAAGTTTTAGAAATATTTTAAATTAAAATTGTAATAAGTACTTAAAAATGATAAAAATTTTGAAAGAGAGAATTTTTTAGATAAATATTATCTACCAAATCCTAATTAGATATTACTAATAATGTGTTGATAAATATTTTATTTATATATATATAATTATTTACTTATATATAAATTATTCAATTATTTAATACATATAAAAATAATTTAAATTAAAATTTATTAACAAATTTAGATTAAAAATCAGATATTGATAATTTTATTAAATAAAATAGATAATTTTCATTAAGAATAAAGATATATAGTATTTATCAAATCAGTTTATATTTTAAAAATTAGAGGATATATCATTAAAATTATTTAAAATTTGGATCATACAACTCATTAAAATATTCAAATATTTTTAACTTTATTTTTAATATTAAATATTTAAATATAATACCATCAAAATTTAAATTAAAAATTATTTTAATAATATTAAAATAGATACTGATATTGTACTACTTAGATAAATAAATAATTAAAATATTAAAAATAGAAATCAAAATATTATTTAATGATTCAAAAAATTAAAAAAGTAAATTAGTAACTTAATAATTTAATAACAGTAAAATAAAAAAAATTAAATTAAAGATAGATTATAAATAATTTAAATAAATAATTTATTATTAAAACTGATAAATATAAAAAATTTATCTAATATTTGAATTGAAATAAAAAATAAAAAAAATAAAAAATTCTTCTTATTTATCATCTTTTAACAAGTGAAAAATATTTATTGCATAGTAAATTTGAATGAAAATGAGTGTTACAAAGATTAATTAAATTTATTATTTAAATTTTTTTGTCTTTCTAAAAGTATTTTCTTAATATATTAATATTTAGGTGAATTTTATATAAATTATTTTATTTAAAAAATATAAATTAACTATTTCATATAAAAAAATTTAATTATTTAATTAATAAAAATTTATATATTATCATAATTAATATATTATCTTTAAGAAAATATATATTTTAAAAAAATTATAAAATTTTAGAAATATGATAAATTAAAATTATGATAAGAATTCAAATTAAATTAGAAAATAATAAAATATTAAATTTAATATTTAATATTTAAAAATAATGTAAAATTTTAAAAATTGAAAAATTTTAAATAAATATTATCTATTAAATTAAAATTAAATATTATTAATCATATATTAATAAAAAATTTATTTTTATAAAAATATAATTATTTATTTATATATAAATTATTTAATATAAATGAAAGAAAAGATATTTTAAATTAAAAAAATTCAAAAATTTTATTTTCAATTTTCATTGGAATGGAAATAAGAAAAAAAAAAAGAATTGGATGAAGTTAAATGTGAGGACTATTATGGCGCCGGTAAAAATAAACAAGGCTATTACTGGCATTTTACTTAAATAAATTTGGCAGATTAGGTCCATTAGAGAGACGATCAAGCAAGCCTAGAGCAGCTCATATTGAAGCCCAAGTTATTGAAAAATTGGAAAACAAAACAAAACAAAAGTTGCATTGCCCAGGGTTTGGGACTCAATTTGTTACCTTCTCCTTCCATTGATCAGCTTCAACACCACACCCTCCCACATATACCGGCGTCTTTGTCCCCGGCGACGATACGACGGAGAAGCCACGTACTCTCTCTCTCTCTCTCTCTTCTGCACACATAAACACACATAAAAACACAAACTTGAATGTCAATAACTGTCCCTCTGCGTCTGTATTCCGATAGCTACGTCTTAACGATCAACCCAGTGATCATTTTAAGTTATAATAATTATTTGCAACTTTAAATCTTCGAAATTTCTATTTGCAGACCCAAATTTTATTACGCATTCGTTGTAAACTACTTCACATATTGTATCTATCGATATTCTGCTGTGCCGTCTAATTTCCCGCATTCCTTTTTCTGTTTGTTATCCGTTACCAAGGAAATCGAAATGCGTATCGGCCGAGACGATATAACCTTTAGTTCCTTGAGTTAAAGTCAAATTTTTTTGTTCTATACCTGTTGGGAATTCAAGTTCTGTAGTTAATTTTACTCATGTCAATGGTAAATCATGCAGTGGGAGTGTTTGTGCAACAAGGTTATATGAAAAATGGAATTTTGCCCAACTTGTGGGACCATGCTGCAGTATGAATTGCCCAATATGGGTCGACCTTCAAGATTTTTTTGTCCCACTTGCCCATATGTTTGCTACATAGAGAGCAGGGTATGTTTTTAATTTAGCAACTTTTATTTGTGAGGAATCGATTTTCCTTGCTTACTTGTATCTCTCATTTCATCTTATTGTTTTATAATTCCATGTTCCATAAATTTCTCCTTTGTTCTTATGTGCTTGGCTGTGTCTGGTTTCATCTTGGCACTTTACAGATTAAGATAAAGAGAAAACAACGTTTGGTTAGGAAAGAAATAGAACCTGTTATCAACCTAGATGACATGAAGAATGCACCTACAGCTGAAGGTACATCTCCTTTTTGTTCCTTATCTTCTCCTGGAGTGGAATTGTTTATATTTTCTTCAGCTCTTTCTGGGGTTGGTTAATCGGACGACTATAGCTGCTTTACTGGTTTCTAGCTTTCTGGACAAATATATGTGGAATAGACTGTGTGAGTTTCTTGATTGTGACACTGACAGATGATGTAGTTTGTTGTTAATGTCATTTATGTAATTAATCTTTCATCTTTGAAGATAGATACTGTTGGTATACTTTGTCTTTGTTAAGGACCTTCTTGTATGATGAATTTGGTCCAATGTACCTTTTCTTATGGTTAGAGTTGAACATACTTAGATATAAACTACCCTAGTCTCTGTAATAATATTTTATTGGTTTTTGCCAAGCTTCACATCCAAAATATTTGTGCTGCTTTTAGTTTGATAAGATCACTTACGAAAATTAGGAGGCTACAAGGATGGTTTGGTTCAGTTTCAAACTAAGAAAATGAACCAATCTGATCTCAAGTAACTCATTAGATTGTTAAATCAAAATGAACCCACTTATTATATTAGCGTTCTCTTACATAGTTCAGATGGGCTTGTAAATGCTAATTAAGAAACCTTTTTGCTAGTTTTCCTTGTACTCTCAATTTGTTTTTGTCATTTATCGGGAACTTAGATTTTGTTTTTCCTTTTTTTCTTGTCATTTATCAGTCATGCTAATAAGATTACAAGTATGGTTTCACTTCTGTTTTCATTGCACTCCTTAACATTTTTTTGTTTATCAGAAATTGGGATGAGCTTTTCTGACAATTAGAGGCAAACTATTGAAGGGGTAGAACAAATACTGGTTAAAATTGAGTTGGATGACATGATAGTGTGATTTATGGCCCAGTACAGAAGAATAATATATGAGTTATATTTGATATTAGTTTTGAAGCTCATTTTATTGGAGGTATTGGGGTCGATTTGGTTGATTCTTATGCTAGTTGTCTTTTCTGGGACTTTTTTTTTTTTTTGGCCAAAGTGCTTATTCCAAGCTTGTTAAGATATTATTACAAGGCTGAGCTAAACCCATTTCAACTCACCTGGATGTAACTATTCTGGGTATAGACTGGACATTTCAGACCCATTGGTATTCATTGATTTGTTACTGCTACATAATAGAACCATCAGCTTGCCTGTTCAATGGTCATGCATGAGACTAGACATAGCAATAATTGATTAGTCACATATGTTTCTTATGCATGCTTTTCCCTTGAAGATCCATTCATGAAGATGGTGTTCCAAGAAATGAGAGCTAACATTGGAGTTCATGCTTTGCCCTATGTTCTTGTTGTTTCTTCATTATTCCTTGCTTTCCTTTTCTTAATCACTCCTTTCTCTTGCAGTGCCATGCCCAAGATGCAATCATGATAAAGCTGCTTACACAGAATTCCAGACTCGGTCAGCTGATGAACCAGCGACCATATTCTACTTGTGCTTGAATGAGAAGTGTAGACACAAATGGCGTGATTAATTATGTACTTAGACATATAAGTTTGTTCCTGAGTTACCTAATTAGATCAATCATTTGCTTGTGAGGACTTGTAGAGTCCCGATAGACCTATTTATCTCTTGGATGCTTCTTAATTGGAGCTGGTATGGACAGGATGACACTTGATAGATATATTCAGGTCCTCCTTGTATGTTTTTATACTTAATTTCTTGCATGTTTTGGATGACATGCCAAATCAAATATTCATTCATTAATTGTTAGTAATTCTTTATCATGATTATAGTATTGATTTTCTCCTAATTATATATTACTATAGAAGCATAAGTGATGTTGGCTATCAGTGAACTGAGATGGCTATAAATGTTAAGATTTTCACGTGTGTTCCTTATCATGGGTTGAAAACTCGTAGCTTCATTGTGCAGTGGCTACTGGCTAACATAGTTTACATAACCCTGGTGTAATTATTCCTCATGCTCATGTCTTCATACACATTTCATGATTCAATATCCAGTGACATGCTTCAAGAACCATTAAGAAGGAAGTTGCCCTTTAATGATACGTATACATGATACTTGAGTATTCTTGCAAGCCATCCCTCATTCGGTTTTTTGTTTCGAACATGCGCATGTGTAAGCTTCAGAACAACCTTACTCATATGAGTTAAAACTTAGTTAAAACTCAATTGCGGTAAGAGGGGAAGAATCCCACCTTTAAGCTTTTTCAACCTTTAGACATGACATTTAGAAAGGTTTTTGTTGTTTTTGCTAACAGGATCTAAATGTCAAATCAATACTATACCTTACCTGGTAGTTCGAGCATTGCATTGTGCATCTTACAATTAATATGTAAGCGCTTCTATTTTTGGAACACACGTTGCTTGTGAGTTATATATTTCCAAGGCATTCACTTTAGAAGTATTCTTATGAGTTGCATACATTTTTGCCATCCGTTTAAGAAAAACCTTGAATCAATTTCCGTCCTCACATGATCATCTTAACCATCTGATTTCCTATACAAGGAAATGTATAGGACCCACAGACGTGTGAAGAAGAAACGCATAATTCGCATTACTTGCATTTGTTTTAAAAACAGTGATTTTCAAAGCACAAATTTAAGTCGAGTGAAGAATGCAAACTGAAAAGTCACATAATACTCTAATATACTTATCTCCAAAGCATAGGTCTAGGTCCATAGTAAGGATATCGACTTCCATAAAAAAGAGCCGTATCCATTATACAAAGCCCACTTCAAACCACAAACTTTACAACAATGAAACAACTTATTCAAGGGTGAAAAAATAGCTCATTAATAAAGCTCAAAATCAATGAACAGCCACTTTCTTCTTGGCCATCCATCTCCTTCTAGTAGCTTGCAGTGCCTCCAACTTCATTCTAGAGAGTTCTTCAAACCATTGCTGATATTGTGCCTCAATTGCATCAAGTTCCAACTTCAGTTCAAGATCAACGTCTACGTCAGCTAAAGAAAGAGAAGAACAGCTGCTTGTCAAGCTCATGACATTTGATGCCTCGAAATAGGCTGGTGTTGATGATGAATCCTTAATGAATTCATTTATCGCAACACATTCTCCAGTGCTGCCATTTGTTATATGCGATTTGCAGACCTCAAAATATGCATCCCCAAGCTCTAGTTCAGAGAGAGACTCACTTAAGCCTTTAGAGCTCCCATCTACATTGAAACCACAACAATTATCCATTTTAACGGATTCATCTTCAATAACTACCTCGGAAGCCATGGATCCTGGTGAATGTTGACCCTCCAAGTTAACCAAACCAGAAGAATTATGCTCAGCCTGAAAAGTAGAATTATAAGCATCATTACACAAGCAACTGTCCTCAACTGCTACAGAATTTTCTTGAGGGTTAACACTTAACCCTGAGAAAACATCTCTTTCAATATCCAATCCAGCAGGAACACGGGTGAGAACAGAATCCCATGGGGATGGCATTGATGTTTGGCTGTCTTGAAGAAGCATTGGAGTTTCGCCATTCAGACTTAGACCTCCACTTGACGGATAACCAGATGAGGGCTTCCACCAAGGCAGAAGCTTAATTATTAAGTAATCAATAAGCTCGGCTATGAAGGTCACATCTTGATCTGCTAACTCCAATTGTTCAACCATCTCTGAAGCTACAGAAACTGCAGTATCTGTTTTGAGGTAAAAAAGAAAATGTATGTTCCTCACTCGACCTGTGAGTAACAAATCTTACACCATGTTATTAAAGTATAGATGAAAAATGCAGTATCAATTTGATTGCACGGCACATCGATGCAAGAAATAAAAATATTTACTCACCACATACATCAGCAATACGCAAGGTCAATGCTACAGAGTCATTATCGTTAATCATGCCTTTCAACCTAAACTCATTGTCCTTATTTGTCCTTTGGAATTCTAAAACTGGACAATGTGGACCTCCATTGATGTTTTCAGAACAGGTACTCATAGAAACCTGTTTGTAGTCAGCATCAATGTCCATAGATAGAGGACCTGACTTATCTACTGCTTTCAGAGTTTGACCAGGTAACTGTAAGGGATCATGGCCAGGATCCTTCAGATTCTCAAGTTGCAGAAATGGGTCTTTGAGAAGCTCTTCAGCAGACAATCTCTCAGATGCCGGAACCAGACATTTCTCAATGAACTCTCTAAGTTGGGAATCACTTACCCTGCCAAGGGAAGCAGGTTTGATGCCCTGCAACAGAATGCATCAGGGTATAAATACACACTGGTGCAGGGATTCAATATTAAGCATGCTATCAATAGTGAACAAGAATGCTGACATCAGCCATACTTACAGTGGTTACTTTCTTATAGATTTGAGCTGCATTTTTGCATTCATTGTAGGGGTAATCTAGAGTAACCATCTCCAATATGCACATCCCAAAAGAATATATGTCAACAAGTTCATTGTATTCCTCTTCATATAGCTCTGGCGCCATAAACTCGGGAGTTCCTAAATATTTACAAGAAAGAAACAAACAAAAGCAAAATTTAGTACTTCTCATGCTGTTGATATGATGAAAACTGTGCTGTTAAAGTGTGTAATCTGTTACCAATGACACTTCGAGCAGTTGGTTGCTGCATGACAATTGCCAAACCAAGGTCTCCAATCTTAACTTCTCCATGGTTTCCATTCACAAAAATGTTGTCACATTTCAAGTCTCTGTGAATAATAGGTGGCTTGTGACCATGAAGATAAACTAAACCACGAAGAATTTGTCTAGCCCAATTTTTTATAGCCTTCATGTCAACCTTTTTATGCTTCTTACGGTATCTGCTGGCCAAGGTTAAAAATTAATTTTGTACGCACATATTAGACTCAGACAACATGTGAAAAGTGGACAAAGTAATAAATAGAACGTACTGCCTTAAACTTCCAGATGTGAAGAGCTCAGTGATCATGTTAACAGTATGTTTCTTATCATCGATCCAGGAATTATAGAACTTAATGATATTTTTATATTTCAAGTTCTTCAAAAGATGAACTTCAGAATACAATTTTTCCAGATCATCTGCTGACTGCAAGAGATCATCGATCCTGACTTGGTTCCAAGCAACTTCTATTCCATCAACTTCATCAAATCCCCTATAACTGTCAGAGAAACAAGAAGAATTAAGTAACATGCTCTACAATGTGGTAAAATCCTCCACATATTATAATAGCTTTCTTGAAAATAATATTTCTTGGAATATAACATCTAAATTTCTGAAGGCAGCTAGAAGACTGGGAAAAGGGATTAGCAAAAGAGAAACAAATGAAGAGGAAAATCAAAAGAGATTAGGTATCAGAACCATACACAGTCTTGAAAGCACCCTTGCCCAAGATTTCATTGTACTGTAGCAAAGAGAAAGAGAAAAATTTAAAACAAAAGCATATAGAAATAACAAGTGAATTATGAAAGTATAGAAAACCCTTTAAGATCAGCAGATTGTCATTATCCCTGGCTATGCTTTACACAATATTGTTCCTTTGCAGGTCATCACTTTACAGTAATTTTTTTTTAAAAAAAAAAAAGCTCCAACATCACAGATTCTGTATATTAAATCTTGAACATGATCTACTCAGTACTAGAATTGGTCACTATAGCTGATAACAACAACGATTGAGGTTAATAAAGCAAAAGTTAGACTTATTTGGTGACTATCTTTTGGGTCAAGTACTAACAATGCAAAATACTCATAGTCCATGATGGAGGAAATGATATTGTTGCACGTTATGGTGCTACTAAAATCAAGAGATTGAGTCATTGGTTCAACTTATTCACCTTGAATCACAATAACAATATAGATAATCAATGTCAGTTATTTTGTACAAGTGCCATCAAGTTCAACGTAGTGAGAAGTTGACTATTTTAAAAATATGATTAATCATTTATTTTAGGATTTATTTTTTTAATCTGAATCTCAAACTAATTATGTAAATGGTGAAAATACTCAACCTCCAGTAGGTCAAGTTCTACATATACTGCCGCAATAAAAACAGCTAGGGTGCTAGTTCTACCATGTTAATGTAATCCCCATGAAATTAAAAAATATCACATGTTTACCCCTTTAGCTCAACTTGCTCATTGAAACTCTTAGACTATAAAAATGCATTTCCAATAATATCTCACTTCGTTAATTGAATTACATTCACCACTACCACCAGCTCCAGAGCACACAAAATATTGTAAAAAAGTAATTTCAATTCAAAATAAAGAGAATGAAGAAAGATAGCTACCATACCCGAAGATACCGGCCTGTCGGATCTTTCTCTACAAAGTCGTCCTCGCCCATAGGAGGTTCCTTAGTTCTAAATCCATTATTTGCAGGCAACCCCAGTTCAGCTCCATGATGCATTCTGGGGTACCAAAAAAAAAAATACTAATCTCTTTTGGGGTTGTATTTACTTTGCTACTGAGTAACAAAATGGGTCAAAATCGTGGCTGATCAATTCCAATTGGAATGGAAGAACAATTAATTTCAGAGAAAGCTTCAGAGGCAATGCTAAACGAGTCGAATGCCGACCTCAATCGGAATCGGCATCCGCTGATAGCGTTTGGAGGCAACGAACATGAATTCACAACCCCGCCGTCCATATGATAGCGAATGTTCATCCTCAAACGAAACCCAGCTTGATCTGACGCTCAAAAACCATTTTCTCCACCAACCCAAGTCTCGAATTCGCTAAAGATCAGAAATTGTTCAGATGGGGTTCCGAAAAGAGCATCCGCTAAAAAAATCCATCGAAAAAAATAGGAAAAAAGGGAAAATAGGCAAAAGGATTTAGTGATTATGGATCAAAAGAGGTAGATTTAGATAGAGAAAAACGAGGGAGGCATTGAGATATTAGAGAGAGAAATTGGAATTTGATTCGGAGGAGCGGAAGAAATGTTTGGAACAGACACTTGCACGGTTAAACAGTTGACTAATTCTGGGTATCGTTGAGATAATAAAATAATATATTTATATATTTATGTACTTTCATGTGAAAAAAAAAATGAAAATCACTATTTTCGTTATTATTTTTACCAATGTACATCTTATTTAATGTAAAATATTTGTAAAGAATATGATATCCTTTGATTCAATAATAAGATGAAAATCTACATTCATAATTAACAATTCTTATTTTTTTTCCCAAACTAAACATACTTAGAATTTTCAAAATTTTAAGCTAATTAACCTCTCACTAAATCACATAAAAAATGTCTTATAAATCTTTTCTATTCTTTTTCATAATCATATTTTTATTGCAAAAATAGTTTGTCATTTTTTAAAACAATAATTTTTTATTGAAAAATCTTTATTATCTAAAATGATTGTTTCCCTCAATCATGATTGTTTCTAGGGTTGGCAATGGGTAGGGTTCGGGCGGGTATGATAATACCTATACTCATACCCGTCAGAAAAATTTATATCCATACCCTACCCATACCCGCGAACACTGTAGCGGGTACGAGTATGGGTTTATACCCGCGGGTATACCCGTCAAAATTTTTTTAAAAAAAATTATTATTTTTTTCAATAATATTCACGGATACGGATTTATGCATGCGGGTATACCCACTAAAATGACATCGTTTTGAAAATAAAATAAATTTTTTTACTTAAATGGGTACGGGTATGAGTATTTTT
>JANHAO010000109.1:0-62368 GCA_026873985.1 Saraca asoca
TAATTAACTTAAATATTAAATCTGTATTTTAATTATGAAAACATGATTTATGTTAGTCCACAAAATTATTCCAACATTTTATTCTTATTTAATAAATAAAAGTTAATTATTAATTTTATTAATTATTTGTTAATTTTATTAAATTTATATATATGATTTTTTTCATTTTTAAATTAGCAAAAATTATAAACATTAATCATTAATCTTTATTCATTGAGTAAAGTAAAGACATATTATTGATATTAGATCATATAAGAAGTTGAAATCATATGAGATAAGACTATGTCACCAAATATTTGAGCTGGATGATAGAATGGAATCCAATTAATTCAAAGAATGAGATATATGATGATAGTTGAAACCATAATATCCTATAATGGAATCGGAACCAATTCTAAATTAAGTTGGCAGTCTCTCTCATAGTTAGGACCACTTTGAGGTTTCCATTTCATGACTTCATCCAAGGACCTACCACTCCACGCTGAGATCTCCCGTGGCCCAAAGGAATTTCACCCCTCCCAATCATGACTGAAGTTTTTATTATTGTATTACTTACTCTTAACTTATTTATATTGGAACTAAACAATTTAAAATGAAATAAGTTAATATATTTTTTTTAATCTAACTCAATTGATAAAATTTGCAACCTCGGATAATATATGTTTTGAGTTCAAATTTTATTTTCACTTATTTTAAAAGATTAGGCAATATAAAATTAAATTTTAAAAAAAGATTAGTTACATGTGACAATATGAGAATAATTTATCATATATTTAAATTTATATTTATCAAAAAATTATATAAAATGAAAATCAAAATAATATTTTAATCCCAACAAAATTTTTAAATTTATGTTTCTATACATATTTTAAAAAGTTGTATTTCATTAATGCATTTTCATAATTCTTTCATTAAAAATTTGAATTAACTTTTATTGTGTCAATTATTGTATTAATGCCTCACTTTCAATGTTACCTCTGACAGCGACTAGTTTACTAGCATCGTCAAGAGAACATTAAGAAATAAAACATCTTTTAAAAAGGTCAATAAGTGAACTCAATAAGGCAATGTAATATCCTAAGAATTGTATTTCTAGCATCCCCAAGATTTGAGGATACAAAATTCAAATTTTAAGAATTGTATTTCTAAAAATTGGATCTGCAAGAATTGAGATACAAAATTTCATGAATAAAACACCATTAAGCGTTTGGTGTAAATTGAGAAAAAGAATAAACTTTAATAGTTTGTTGGAAATTTTAAGTTTAAATTTTTTTTTACAGTAAATATATATATATATATATATATATATATATAAAAGGAAAGTGCATTAGATAAAGATGATGTGAGAGAAGTGAAGTGTATGAGAAATAATATAAGTTGTCTCCTTTTTTTTTTTCATACTCGAATTTTGAACCAAAGTATATAAAGCATTTTATTGCAATCCAACTCAATTTGAATGAAACTTTTTTAGGTTAAATTATAATCGTGCTTAAGGTAGTTTCATTTAATTTTTAATATGATTTTTATAATTTAAAATTTTAAAATTAAATCTTAATATTTATCTTTTATTATTAATTAAATATTTATTCTCATTTTTTTGTTAAATTTTATTAGTAATTAACCTATATAAATAATAATTTATTAATAATTTATAAAATAAAAGATAAAAAAATTTATTATTTTTCTTTGAAAACGAAATAATTTTATAAAATATCTTAATCTTATCTAAGTTATTTATCATTTAAATATAAATAAAGATATATGAAAATTTTATATCAATAATTATTAAATCACATTAAAAGAATTGTGTCAATTATTAATAAAATTTAATAAAAAATTATAGAAAATATTTAATTAAAAATAAAAATTTAATTCAAAATTTTTAAACGTAAACATTTAATTAAAAAAGGAGTCAAACCACTTGAAAAATAATTTAATTTTTTTATTTTATTTACTAGGATTGATGAACCCCTAAAAAGTGGAGTACGTTGGTGGGGCAAAAGAGCTTTGTCCAAAGCGTGAATTCAAGCTTTAATGATGAAGGGATAACCCTCAACCGCCGACCCCCACAACCCTTTTCCTATCTATTTACTTTCTTCATTTTAGTTTTCCTTTCAAGTAAATTCACATTTTTGACACAAAAGCTGCCTTGAAAAGTTTTAAGTAAAGTTATATATGTTGCACAATTTAAAAAAATATGTATTATATAATTCTTATGTAATGGGGTTGGTGGCTGATTGATTGGGAGGAAGGAAACATAATAATCACTCCAAACAATTAATGTTATATTTTACTTTTGTACTATGTGAGCAATGTAAAAATATAGGAAAATGCAATTCAATTGAGATAATAACCAAACAGCTCTATGGAAAATTTTATTTGATTCTTGGTTTCATTTTTGCATATTATCAAAATATTTAATAATCTTTTAAAATTACTAACAGTTAAAATATGAAAAATAGATGGCAAGAAAATATTACTAAGCAAACAATTTACAGTAAGGCCTTTGGCAGTACATGTCCTTCACAAGAGGAAAAAAACAGATAAGAAACAAAAGCAGATTTGAACATGATTGAGGTCTACAATATATTCTGTCTCTCTAGCCTATGCTAGTTGCATATTCCACTATATAATTTGCTAAGGAATCAGCTGCTCAATTTTCCTTTGAAGACATCTTACTTATCCGCATGAATTTTTTTAAAAAAATTTCTTTGGTACAGGTAATCAAAATTAGTTTTTAAAGTTTTGTGATTGATTATGCAATGTTTCTAAAAATTTAAAACCCTTGAAGGGATGCACCACGACGGTGTGTTTGAAAGTTAAAAAAAAAAAAGGATAGTTATGTTATGATTTCTCTTTTCTTTCTAAAAATTAAACACTTCAAAATTTTCTAAATTAGAGAAATATAAAAAATAAAGTGTTGATGTGTGAATTTAGTCAATCTAATAAGTTCAGAAATTCCAAACTATAAACTGAGAGTGTGAAAAGAGAGAGAGAGAAAAAATAAGGAGATACCGGGAATTTTTAATGTGATTCAACCCTATGCAATGCTTATATTTACAATTATTATATTTTTCTTTATCTATTTGGGTAGAATATTTGCATCTGTTGGTTGTCTAATCTCTATATTTTTCAGAATATCTATCTCAGTCGATTATCTTCTCCTCTTATATAATAATTTTAACCCGTATTTATAATTAATAGGGTGTACAATCTTAAAATTGTTTAAAAAAGAAAAAGAATTTATAATCGACCTTTACTTAACGAATTTTCATGTACAAATAGATTTTTGTAAGTTTATTCCTACAAGTAAATTCCCACAAATTGGCCCTTTCTCGAGTTTAACCACAGTGTGCTTTGATCTACGGACTAGAGCTCAGCTTCAGCAACCTAAACCTACATGTAAGGTCATTTTGACTTTTACTGACTAGCGATCTGAGTTTATATTTAGCGACCTGATAACTTATTTCAGTGCTTTCAATCTTGGGTGAATCAAACTTTTTACCAATTGGATTTATCTGTTAAGAATTTATTAGCTCATTTACATAGTTCTAAAAAAAACCCATGACATAAAGTATTAAAGAATATTGAAAGAATTTGAAAGATTAATCATAAACTTTTATTTTTCTTTTCTTTTTAATCAAAATTCTCAAATAAAAAAAAAGTTTTGACATTATCTTCACCTCCCTCTTGTCCATCTTCAACTTTTTTTATCCAAATATAAACAATTTAAATAGTGATTTAAGATTGTTTCATTAATTTATATCTATACAAGTAATATGATTAAGTTTCATTTCATATAGAATAATTTTATTTTGTGTATAAAAATAAATGTGAAAATATTATATCCTTTGATAAAGGAGATTGAAATTCAGTTTTTTGTGAAAAGATTTGGACTACTGAATACAAATTATGATATGAAAATAGCATGAGCTTTTAAAAAATAAATTGGGTAAAAAAGAAACTACCAGAAAACTAGGTGGATGCATTCTGATCACAAATAAAAAAATATTATTCTTCATTAACTGATTTTCTATAAATTTTTAAAATATTATCCAAAAGGGTTAATATACTTAATAGTGCAAGGCTGCAAGTCACTGAACGTAACGTAGTGAAGAGAGATTTAATGATGTAAGGCTGCAAATCACTAAATGTGATACACGAAAGGTTTAGATAATTGGTCGAAAATTTAAATCAAATCTTCTGGTGATTGATGTATAATCTTTTATTAAAGAGTGTGCATATAAAGTTTAATTAGACAAATATACATAATGATGAAGAATAAACAACAGGTGATATACCCTACACGTTCTTTCAATGATTGAGGTCCGACAATTGGAATTTACCTTTCTTTAAAAGAGAAGACTTTCCAATGAATTAACAAATTTTGTTAACACTAAAAAAAAAATGTAATTAGAGAACCATTCCCATGTCATTTGCATGATCTATTAGGATAATTTAGTTTGAAAGGAGACGTTGCTGTTATAATTAACTTAATGTGATTTGTATATCAAAAATATTTAGATACATATATTTTTCACATTTAAGTGTTCCAAGTATATGTACATATATATGTTCATGTATTTAAGAATCAACTATAATTAATTTGATAAATGTATACGTGTATATAATAAAAATTAAAAGATAAAATTTAGTTATATTTATCTAAAATTAAATTATTTTTTTGATAGTGAGATACAAAACCAAATAGACATTTTAGAAAAGGATCTCTAACTTGGTCTATAATTATGTAGTACATGATAAACTAAAATTATCATGTGAACAAAAGGTATTAAGATTCTAAGTATAGATTAAAAGATATTTTTCACAATTAAAGGTTTACATAAATTTAGAGCAACAATACTTGATCGACAGTGGTTAGAGATAAGTAGTTTAACTCCATTGCATATATAATCTAGTTCTATTTTGCTTACATTAGTGATATCAAAGTCATTGTTTATATTATATTGTTGTAGTATTATTTTCACTATTATTATTATATGATGAAAAAAACAAGTTTTTCTTAAATATATTAAAGTAAGACCATTTTATTATGATAAAATATTTTAGACATGATAGTTAAATTCTTATTATATGAATACATAACTTATATTTCCATATTTTTTCTTTGAATCATTCAGTTTGATTAGATAAATATAATCCATTAAAATTTGATTATGAATAATTTTAGAAATTTGATTTCTTAGCTTATATAATTGAATTCTTCATGGTATTTGGATATGGATTTTATGTATAATATATAGATTATTTATTAACATAAGGAATTAGTTGATATTATGTATTTTATTATAAAGATGTAATTTTAAAGTTATCATGATCTAGAACTAGTCACAACATCTTAAGTCATCACAAATAAATTATAGTCTTTTCAAGACTATATATGCTTAAGTAACATGTAATATTACAATTGATTTATAAGAATAATTGTTTGACCTTACAAGGAGATAATTTTTTTTAATTAATTGGAATAAAATATTAAATTAAATTTATTTCAATATTTACATGTAAGAAATATTTATTTTTAGAATAATTGATTTAATAATCTTATTAATAAAAAAAATTAGTGAATTTATAAAGTTATTTCTATCCATTGGAAGGCTCAAACTTACTATTGAATATAACATTGGCTTATTTAGAATTTTAGTTAATTGCTCACAGCATAAAATTTATTTTGCCTTCATGATTAAAGTCATTTCTACTGCTTTATTAATGATGCATCTTGTATCTTAATACTTAATGGTGATAACTTTTTTAACCAAAAAAAAAAAATGTTCTTTTCACACTTGGATACTTAGACCTTAACCTAACGCTCTGCGTAGATGAACCTCCAATTCCCACGAAATCAAGTATGCTTTAAAAGATTTCTCCACATGAAAATTATGAGAGTATTAGGGGATCAATTTTCAAATATAATAAGATCAAAAATTTCATGAAAGTCATTAAGGATCAATTTGTGACCTCTGATAAGATATTAGTTATCACCCTAATGAACAAACTTTCCAACATGAAGTTTGACAATTCTAAAGGTGTGTTTAAGCATATTATGGAAATGACAGACATTGTTGCTCAACTTAAATCTTTAAAAATGGAGATTTCTTACTTCTTTCTTGTTCATCTTGTGTTAAATTCTCTTTCAGGAAAATATAGCCCCTTAAAGGTATTTTATAACATACATAAGGAAAATTGGTCTATTAATGAACTTCTGATCATATGTGTTCAAGAGGAAGAAAGATTAAAACTTGAAAGTGCTAATCTAGTCACTCATGAAAAGGGGAATAAGAAAAATGGATGAGATGTTCCTAACTAGAAAAAGATTGAAAAAGTGCCAATGAAGTGTAATGGTATGATATACACTTGGAAGAATAGGTATACATGAGTCGACTTGAAGTTTTTTTTTCTTTTGTAAAGAAAGTCATTTGGTTTGCAAATTAAAGAAGTCAATATATAGGCTAAAACAAACATCGCGCTAGTAGTATACAAAATTTCAAGTATTATCATTTCTTTTGGGTTTATAGAAAATATTGTAAATCAATGTGTATACTTTAAAGTTAGTGGAAGTAAATTCATTTTCTTAGTCCTTTATGTTGATGATATTTTGCTTGCATTTTCTTTCTTAAAACTTTGAATTGAAAGATTTAGGTGAAGCCTCTTATCTCATCAACATAGAGATTTACAAAGATAGATCATTAAGAACATTAGATTTATCTCAAACGGCATACATTGAAAAGGTTTTGGAAAGACTCAAAATGTAAAATTGTTCTCCTACAATTGCACCAATTGCTAATGGCGTTATATCTTGAAGAAGCATTAAGCCAACTGTTATTACTTCATCTACCATGGAGGTAGAATTTATTGCATGCTATGAGGCCTCTCACGAGCATTCTAGTTGAGAAATTTTATCTCTAGGATTAGAATTATCAATTATGTTGAAAGACCTATAAAAATTTATTATGACAGCTCAACTATAGTATTCTTTTTTAAGAATAATATGAGTAGTTGTCATAGGGAGCACATCGATATAAAAGTATCTTGCCATCAGAAGTCATATTCAAAGGCATGAGGTTGACATTCAACATATCAACATAGAACCAATGGTTACTAGTCCTATGACCAAATGATTGCTGGCTAATCAATATAAGAGACATATAAATTGTATGAGACTTGTTAATTCATTTTATGTGTAGTTATGCTTTATGGTAAGGTTTCATCTAAATGACATATTTTTTTATGCACATGAGGATATATGTCAAGTGGACCAATGACTTATAAGAAGTTCATTTATTCAATACGAACTCATAAAAGTATTCACATAAAAAGTATTATGTAACATAATATATGGAATGAAGTGTTTCGCTTTTATAGAGATACAATTGCCATGGTTGATGTTTAGCCTCTTTATTTTGAGTGAGAGTTTTAAGATTGGAACTAATTTGAATGGCGATATTCAATCATAATTTTCACCAATAAAATCTTATGCTATATAGGCAAAGTGGCAAAATGTTGTATTAACTTAATGTAACCCATATGTTAAGAAACTTTAGATACATGCATTTCCCACATTCAAGTGCATCAGGATATATGTGTATACATGTTCATGTATTTAAGAATACATGTGTAATTATTTTTTTTAAAAATAAATGTATACATGTATATGGTGAAAATTAAAAGATAACATCTAGTCATGTATATCTAAAATTAAATTGTTTCCCTAATGGTAGGATGCAAAATCAATGAGACACTTAAAAAAAGGATTCTTAGCCTAACTTATAAATATGTAGCCTGTAATAAGTTATTATCATTGAGTGAAATGAATGCATTAAGATTTTGAACATGTAATAGATAACACTTTTCATAATTAAAGGTTTTCACAAATTTAGAATAGCAATACTTGATCATAATAGTTGGAGGTAAGTAACTTAATTTTGCTAGATATATAATCTAGTTTCATTTTAATTACAGCTACTCCTTTTAAGAATTAAAGAAATACTTCATCCTTAAATATAGGACAAGACCAGCTGATTTATTGTGTCATTCTAATTATCATTTATCATTTTAAGATTTGAAAATGATAAGTGTGACAAGATTTGTTATGTGATTTTTTTCAAGACAAAATAAATATTTTAATCTATAAAATTGTAAAGTGTTGATAAAATGATCTCTAAATTATAAAAATGATTATAGTTAATTTTGAATAATATTTTATTTATATAATTTCGTCCCTCTTTATATACGATTTCATCCATGAATATTACGATGGAGGGACGAAATTTAATCGATGAAGTATTATTCCAGGATTATTATGATCATTTTTATAATTCAAAAATCATTTTATTAATGTCTTATAATTTCATTATCAAAATTGTTATTTTTGTTATTCTTCAATTGTATATCACTACATATAATGATATTTCTTTATTTAAATTTAAAAGTAAAAAGGGTAAACTTCAAAATATGCCATCAAAGAAAATAAAATATTAACTACACTTTTACAATTTGACAATTTTTTTTACAATTATATTATTGTTTTAATAAGAAGAAAATTTTAAGATTAGAATAAGTGGTCATATCATCAACTACTTTTATAATTTATAGTAGTACTTAAGGATAACATAATTCCCCAAGGTTACTAATAATGAAATTGAAATTTAAAATATAATTGATCGAAAAAATAAATCCTATCAATTAAATCAATTTAAAAATTTCACAATTATATTTATATTTATGTATGTGACAAAATTTAAAATAAACTAATTTATTTCTTTTAATTTAAGCCAACACGAGAAATTCACAATTTTATGCTTACATACAAAGGCTATAAGAAATGGTAGGAGCAAATGATCCCACTACTATTCACTTAGCATTGATATAATAAAATGCTCAACAAAGAATTTATGCTTTTCAATTTCCAAAGCCATCAATGAACACCTGAATTTGCGTTCCATGGACTTGAGAGCCTTTATTCTCATTGAAATTCTAATCCACTTGTTTATAGAAATTTAGGAGTTTTAAGAATATTTAAAAGAAAAGAGTTGTATTATATTATTATATAATATACTAGGGAATATTCAGCTTTACCAATGCGACAAAAATACCCTTGAAGTTGGGCATATAAACTATAGCATGTTTTAGTCATTATGCTCATTTATTATAAATAATTAATTACTCTATCCGAGGTTAGTAAATTAATGGGTTGTACCAAACAGAAGCTACTGTATAATTAATATTTTTTATTTTTCGAAACAATATTGTGGAATCTTTTTTTTTTTTTTTTTAAAAAGTTCAAACAAGTAACTAAAATGGTCTTTATTTGAGTAAAAAGAGAGGAGAAAAACACTGCATATAATTTATCAATTTTAACCAATAAGTTTACTTTTTTTTAAAAAAATAATCATGATATTTAGGGAAAAAGATTGTTCATAAAATAAAAAAAGGGTTATTCAATGCAAGAATCTTTCTGGAAAATAGAATGAGTCAAAATTATTCACTTAATAAGAATGTATGAGCTTCACGTGCCAATTATTAAAAACTGATTTTTTTTTCAGGGTTAAATTTTGTTTTATATAATTTACGGCTTTAATTCAAAATTTTATGAGTTTGCACTGATAAAATCTAATCTTTTCAAAGTTAAAGATAACTTTTTTTTTTTACATCTTTTTATGTAAAAAGACACCCCATGTGTAAAAAGATGGTCATATTTGACTTTGAATTCATGAAACTTGAAATAATCCAGTTTAAATTTATTCATTCACCGGTCTCAATAACTTTATAAGAATTTCTTATTCTTTTTGAATATTTATATTTAAACTTCAGCTTGAATTATATATAAATCTAAATGAATTTTTTTATCTATTATATAATACCAAATATTGGAGTTTTATATTATTATAGAATATATATTATATTATTTACATATAATATAAAAATAAAAATTTTATTTTTGATAAAAATTATATTTTTTTTATTAGACTTGTAAATAAGTGGAGTCAAATATTGTGTTATAAGATACATCTCTAATATGTGTCACAGGTGAATACCTAACAATATATATCTTTTATTATATATTTATAAAATTACTTTCTTATTTTTAAAATTAAATGGCGACTATATATGTTAGAATATGGAAAAAATAATTTTCAGCCACACTTACAAATTTGAATATATTGGTGACCAATGGTACTCAATCATTTTGATATTTATGACATTTCACTTCTAATATTTCTACTTCATTCATATTTTTACTTTTTTAAAATTTATAATATTTTCTCATTATATTTGACGTGAGATAAGTATTAGTGAGGATGTCACACAAAATGAAATTAGTTTTAAGATAATTTATTTTGTTATTTTTCATAATTTTATTTAATTTAAAAATTTTGAATTAAATTATTATATATATATTTTTTATTTTTAACTAAACACTTCTACTCAATAGATGTGATGGAATGACAAACCTCAAAGTAATACATATGTTGATTAGTTTACCTTTTTGACTTATCTCACAAATTGAGTCTCACAACTTCTTCTTCAAGTCATTAGTCTTTTGGTCGGTCAAGTCTTTGGGGTTTCTACCCTTTAAATACTTCACATTTTTTCTTTTACCCCTTAAAAAAAAGGAAATAATTTTGTAAAATATTTTAATTTTATGTGATATTTATCATTTAAAATATAAATGTAAAATATATGAAATTTCTGTATTATATTTAAATGTATCAATTACTTAGAAAATATAATATAAAAGTGAGAATTGACATATAATTATAAATACTCAATTTTAATTTTTAAAAATTATAAAAATATGATTAAAAAATTAATAAAATTATAAACAATGAGAAAATATTTTAACCTTAATTTTATCAAATTCTCTCACTAAATTAAAAGTCACCTCAAAGAGCATCTATTGTTGCTACTCAATCTATTTTGGTTAGAAAATGGGGAAAGGAAAGAAAGTTAGGAAGTAATTCCAGAAACGGTTGGGAGCGAAATGATTCCGCGGATGCTCCAGCATTCTAGAGATTCATGCTCACACTAACCAACAAAGATGCTTGCACGCACCTCGACCTCCCGTCTACTTTAGCTTTCCCCTCCTTTCTTCTGTAAATACCATTTTATTTTTTTTTATCACAGCTAATTACTTTTTAAAATTTTAATCCATAATTATTTGTAAATCTTTAATCTCCGAAAATGATTAGAATAAAATTTTATTTTATTTTAAAATATTTTTGAAATCATTTTTGAATTTAAGTAAAAGAAGGTTTTATTTTATTTATAATTTTTATTTTAATTATATTTATATCATCATAAAATTTTTAAATTTATCAATAATTTTATTAAAATTTATTTACATTAAAATGTTTTTTTAATTAAATTCAATATATTTTTAAATATATTTCAAATAAAAAAATTTATTTATAAATAAATTAAAGTCATTATTTTTTAACATAAATTTTAAATAATAAAATTTATTTTAAAATGGATTGAAAGTATTTTTATCGAAATAAAATAAATTCAATTCCAAAAATTGATGAAAAACAAAATATTAGCCATTAATTAACAAATGATTTTTTTAATATTAACCGTGGCAACAAGCGGAATTAATCTAACTGGGTCTATACTATAATAAAAATTACTAGAAAGTAATGAAAAAAAGAAAAAAATTTAAAAATGACTAGAAATACGACGCAAATCATATCTTGTGCCGTCAAAATATCTAGCTGCATAGTAAAATTGTTGACAACTGAAGTTATGTTTAATTACAACAACAAACACATGATTGCAATTATTAACATTCAGTTTATGCGTAACATATATTCAGTTTCATTAATTAATAGAAATTGAATTCTTTTGCACCTTAATTATTATAATTTTAGGAATTTTTTTACACATTTTAAAATAAATGAGATTAACCTAATATTATTAATTTATTATGAAATCAAGGAGGGAAAATGGAAAACCAAAGGTCAAATTCGTCCTCCTAATATGTACTATATCATATGCAGGCCTTATTACTGACATTTGTTTACTTTTATGCAAATAGGATCATCTACAATTCAAATTTCTTCTTATAATTGAAGCCACAAAACAAGTAGGAAAAGAAAATTTGCCATGGCAAAATAAATAAATATGTTTAAAAAAATACGTAGACTACAAGAGAAAACTATAATAAGTAATTTTTTTTTGTTAAGGCATTGTTTTACAATTAACAGATTATATTAACAATTAATTACAATAGTAATTTATTTTATTGATTTCATCAACTTATAGTATTAACTATTTATATAAAAATATTTAGTAAAATTAATTATTATTCATTAGTTGTTTATATGTAAAATGATATGTATTTTATAACTTATTTAAATATTATTTTATCTTATTAATATTTTAGATTTTAATATATTATTTTTTAATTAAATTTTCTTCTAAAAAATTAGATCATTATAATTTATTATTTATTAGTTTTTTATTTAAGAAATAAAAAATTATAATTTATTAGATTTTTTAAGAAATAAATTATTATAATTTATTATATTTTCTTTTAAAAATAGAGAATTTCACATAAAAAATGAGTTTAAAACTTGTAATATTAAAAAAAATTGAAGTTATTATTATTATTACTAATGATAGGGGCAAAATTAATTGTATAAATAATAGATAAGATTGCCTTTTTACACATTAAATATAAATATATTGATAAAAAATTGATTTTCTCATCTTTTTATAATCGACAAATTAAGAACAAATCTAATGCTTAAATCTCTAGTCACTAAACAAGAAAAATAATATAATAGCCTGATTAACCCATTAAAACCACCCAAATTCATTAAACAGTTGAAAATCCATTTACTAAACACAACCTAAGTCAAAGCGTTAAGGGCTTCTTCCAGGCGATCTAATCAAGCATATTTATTATTTGTGTTTAATTAAATATTACTAAAAATTTAAAGTTTTTTCTACCATTTTCACTAAACTGAAAGATAGAAGAACCGATTCTTATATTTATACACAGTATAATACAAGGTTCATCCCCAAGTGCTAAATAAAAACAAGTTCCACTGATGAATATTAATATTAATAAATTTGATTATCGGAAGGATTCCAAAGTTAATTTTAGTGATTTACATGTCCAATAATTTTGCTAGGCAATTACTGAATTATGCAGCGCATCTTAGCAGAGTGGGCCATCCCCTGAGAGCTTTAACAGATTGTGATTGTTTCAGTATTATAAAATTTTCATGGCAAAAATAAAAAAGTTATTATATAAATTTCTTTCTATATCCTGAAAAAGTTGTGTTTTCAAGCCAAAAGCAAACAAAAGGCGAGACAATCCAACCACGTGACCTGTCAAAAACTTACCTGCAATTTTCTTTTGCCATACACATCCCATTGTTCCCTCTGATCAATCCCACACATCCCTTCACTCCAATCACTGAAATTAAATACAAAAAAAGCATCAATTTTTTGTACTTTTTTGAATTTTTAAATAAAATTTCGTTGCTGGCTCTGCATCTGTATCTGTGTCGAATTTGGCCCATTGTTTTGGCCTTTGTGTGGTTGGCTTTCTCTGGGTGTGGGTGAAGTTCATGCTTTTGAAAAGAAGATAATGGTAGTGGAATTACCGGGAACTAGCACAGCAGAGCTAGAAGAAACCAGCAATAAATTCACGTGGAATTTGTGGAGAATGTCCAAAGCATATAGAAATCAAACTCAGCATTCCCAGATCTCAAGGATCTCAGAATTTCAGACTTGAATTTGCCTTTTTCTCGAGGAAAATTTCCTCCTTTAGCTGCTTTCCTGAGCTCACACACTGCTTATTCTTCTGGGCTGGATTCAAATTCTCCATTTTGGAGCTGGTTCTGTAGTAAAAAGGCTGTTTTGGCATCTGGCTCTGTTGGTTTAATGGTTATTGAGTAATTTGGCTTTGAAGTTGAAAGTAAAGTTCCTGTTTTTGTGAGAGTGGGCTTGGTTTACCGGAATCTGATTCTGCAGAGTGCCTCTTTTTTTGGATAAGGCGATACAGGCTTCATTTCAGGTGGGAATGGCTTGTACGATTGTTAATTATGGTGGCTAATGGTTGCGTGAAGAAAGTGAATTTATTGAACTCTGAACAGAGTATGGAAACTTCTTGTTTAATATTCTGGCTATTGGGTCTCCTGGTTCTGGCCTTCATGGAGTTTTCTTCTGCAGCTCTTTCTCCTTCTGGGATAAACTACGAAGGTTAATATCTCTTGAAATTTTGTTAATTTGATTCGTAGTGTCTTTAGTATAAGAACTTAAAGATTGTTAATTAAACCTCGATGGGTGCTGCTGCTCTTGTATCAGCTCCACAAGGCTTGATAGTTGATGCCTTCTATTTTTGTTTATTAATTTTATCATTTTACATAAAATCATTGACACTTTGTTTCTTCTCCCTTAACAGTTGTAGCTCTGATGGCCATAAAAAATGACTTGATTGATCCACACAACGTGCTGGAGAATTGGGATATAAATTCTGTTGATCCTTGTAGTTGGAGGATGATTACTTGTTCTCCAGATGGCTACGTTTCTGCTTTGTAGGTTCTTGACTTGAGACTTTAACTTCTATCAAAGTAACAGACATGTTTAAGGATAGTGAACCGAGTCGAGTAACTTCATTTATTTGTCAAATTGGGTTGAATTTGAGGTTTACCATTTTTTCTTACCAGGGGACTGCCTAGTCAGAACTTGTCTGGTACACTCTCTCCTGGAATTGGAAACCTAACTAATTTGCAGTCTGTGTAAGTTACTACTTTCATAAGAGCTTTCCATACCTGGGTTTTGCTTTCTACTTTGGTTGGGTTTAGATAGCAATTAGCAGCATAGTTTCTTATTAGTTACTTACATAATTTTTGCCAGACTTATACTAGCTACTCTTTAGGACTTGTGCTTCCCCAGAGTTTTATGCAAAAGAAAAAAAAGAAGTTAAGGAAGTGGCACTTACACTAATCTCGAATTGGTGTTGTATGCACGTGTAGGTTGCTTCAGAACAATGCCATTTCTGGTCCAATTCCTTCTTCATTAGGAAAGCTGGAAAAGCTTCAGACTCTTGATCTCTCCAATAATGCATTTAGTGGTGAGATACCCAGTTCATTGGGAGACCTGAAGAACCTAAATTATCTGTAAGTTTCAAAAGACTTCGTATCATCACAGATGTTAATGTGCCTCAGCATTTGTGCATTTAGACTTGCTTTGATGCTTATTCATGAAATTCTATTCCTTACACATCTTAAACTGTCTTTTGAGCATGCCAGGAGGTTGAATAATAACAGCCTCAAGGGAGCCTGCCCTGAATCTCTTGGCAACATTCGAGGTCTAACCCTTGTGTAAGTCTTTCTTATCCTTTTACCACATTATTTTCTTTTGTTTCTATAGATTGCCCCACAGACCTCAAGGACACAGTTAAAAGTATCGATTCTCCAGTAAGATCCTGTAATAATTGTTTGAGTATGAAAATTCATGTAGAGACCTCTCCTATAACAATCTGAGTGGTTCCTTGCCAAGAATATCAGCAAGAACATTCAAGTAAGTTTATAGCCCTTAGACCTTAGTTCTATCTGAGTTTATGACCAAGTAATCTAATGATTGTCCTGCCCATTTTTTTATTTCCAGGATTGTGGGTAACCCTTTAATTTGTGGTCCAAAGGCTAATAACTGCTCCACTGTTTTCCCAGAGCCACTTTCCTTTCCACCGGATGTTTTAAGAGGTATTGATGGCAGAAATTTTTAGTATTCTACTTTTAACTTTTCTGGTAATTCCATGACATGTTTGGATGTTGGGACTTGGTGTTTAGGCCAATCAGACTCTGGTACCAAAAGTCATCGTGTGGCAATTGCTTTTGGTGCAAGTTTTGGTGCTGCTTTTATTATTGTGATTATTGTTGCGCTTCTTCTTTGGTGGAGGTATAGACACAACCAACAAATATTCTTTGATGTAAATGGTAAGTCTTTGCTCAGGTTCTCCCCCTTTACCTTTATTTCCAAGTTTCTGTTACACTGTATCAGCAAATTTTGAGCATAGGATATAATGAATCTAATGATCATCACTGCAAGCTAGGGCAGGCAGTTGCTTAGAAATTAATTCAAGAAATTTACATCTCCACATGCATGCCTAATTGCATAGTTGTCCCACGGACAAAGTTTTTTGTATTGGCATGACTATTAGTCAAGTGACTTGTTCAAGATACCTAATCACTGGGAACCTTCAAATGGATTAATGTCTGTTCCTACAATTTGGAACCCTTGTCAGCTTTCCATGATTGTTTGGTTATTTGCTGACAGTTTGATATTTTTAGAACTACATTAAGGCGGATAATCCATGTAGTGAAGTATGAATATGATTAGAGTTGTTTTTCCCTGATTATGGCTTTCATGAAGCAACTCAATTTTCCAAAGCCTATGCTTTTTATTTTGTTTTGATGGAACATGTAACAAGTCTGTATAATTGATCGTAGATGTAATAATTCTCCTTGAAGGAAGGATGAGTATTTTGAATTTCCATGTTACTTTATTATTGGACAGTGTATGACTATATTTCCACCATTCTGTACATGTTACTAATTGCCCTTCCTTTATCATGCATTGCACAGTCCTTAATCTCTTCTTTTTCTGATAACTGTATGAAATTATTTTGATAGATAAAGATATTGTTAGCTTTTATATCTGGCTTCATCACATTCGACGCATTCTCAGTAATAATTTGTTACTTGGCAGAGCAATATGACCCAGAGGTGCGCCTTGGTCATTTAAAAAGATATACATTTAAAGAGCTTCGGGGTGCAACAGACCATTTCAATTTGAAGAATATTCTTGGGAGAGGCGGCTTTGGAATAGTCTACAAGGGGCACCTGAATGATGGGTCTTTAGTGGCAGTTAAAAGATTAAAGGACTATAATGCTGCCGGTGGTGAAATCCAATTTCAGACAGAAGTTGAGACAATAAGTTTGGCTGTTCACCGTAATCTTCTTAGGCTTTGTGGATTTTGCAGTACTCAGAATGAAAGGCTTCTTGTTTATCCATATATGGCCAATGGAAGTGTAGCCTCACGACTAAAAGGTTAGCTTGACGGATTATTTTCATCTCTGGTGTTGGCCTACTAGATGCTTTTCAGTTCCTTCTGCTTACCAGCTCAGGCAGTTGTTTGGGATGACCTATCATCTAAATGCATTTTTCTGCATTCTTAAGTTTCTAATTTGTTCTTTATCAGAACACAAAAGTTCGCCCAATTATCTGCACATGACACATTTAAAAAATTGCTACCCCCTCTGCCAAAAGCTAATAGTGCCAGTTTGCTTTGGTTGTATTAACCATGATCAGTCATTTTCATCTCCATTAACTGCTTATGACAATGTTTATTATACTCCCAAGTTCTTGAGTCCAGACCAATTGCAATGTTACTTATTCGCTTTGGCTGTGGTTTTGGATTTTTATGCCAGATAATATACATGGTCAGCCAGCTTTAGATTGGGCTAGGCGCAAGAGAATAGCATTAGGTACAGCAAGAGGGTTGGTATATTTGCATGAGCAATGTGACCCTAAAATTATCCACCGTGATGTCAAAGCTGCCAATATTTTGCTGGACAAAGATTTTGAAGCAGTTGTTGGTGATTTTGGTTTGGCAAAGCTTCTGGATCACAGAGATTCCCATGTGACCACAGCTGTACGTGGTACTGTTGGTCACATTGCTCCAGAATATCTATCCACTGGTCAGTCTTCAGAAAAGACTGATGTCTTCGGGTTTGGAATCTTGCTGCTCGAACTAATCACAGGTCATAAGGCTTTGGATTTTGGACGAGCAGCAAACCAGAAAGGCGTAATGCTTGATTGGGTACTCTCATTTCTCTCATTTTACCTTTTTTTCCCTTTATTTTTCACAGAAATATTATCTACTTGTATTATTAATTTGTTGGCTTTCAACATTCTCTCTTCCTTGTGTCCATCATAGTTTGTCTTCCTTGAAATTTTGATAAATAGAGAACAAAACCATTTTCTCTCCACTCACCATCCAAGTAGTTAACATGAACCGACTAATTTTCAGGTTAAGAAGCTCCATCAGGATGGAAAACTGAGACAAATGGTGGATAAAGATTTAAAGGGAAACTTTGACCCAGTTGAATTGGAAGAAATGGTTCAGGTTGCACTCTTATGTACACAATTTAATCCTTCCCACCGTCCCAAGATGTCTGAAGTTTTAAAAATGTTGGAAGGAGATGGCTTGGCTGAGAGGTGGGAGGCCTCCCAGAAGATCGAAACGCCAAGATTCCGGTTGTGTGAGAACCCTCCTCAAAGATATTCAGATTTTATAGAAGAATCTTCACTCATAGTAGAAGCAATGGAGCTATCTGGTCCTAGGTAACAACCAACTTGGTTTTTTCAATATTCCCTGTTTAAAAGAGGTTTAGTTTAAAAATGAGAGAGGTATTATGTGTTTGCTGTCAATAGCAATGGAATGCTTGTAATTCATCTGTAAAAAGAAATAGGAAAGTCATGTAAAATCATGTTCTTTGTTGGGATGTTGTCTGATTTAGATGGTTCACAAAAAATTTTTGAATCAACGTAAGAAATTTGTATGTAGTTCAGTAGTTTCCCTTAACAGTTCATGTTGTTGCTGTAGCGGATCTTTTATAGCAGTTTGTCTAAAGTGTTCAGAAACATGTTTCTGTGACATTGACTAACAATTTGTGGTGACTGAGTGTGAATACGTATTTTGCATAATGAACTTCACTAAATTCTCAATTTCCTTCGCACAATGAGTATCTTGCAACATGGTATCATTTTTTTTTTTTACACATTTTGTAATAAGAGATAAGTTAATTAATATATTTATTTTTATTATAAATATTGAAATCTTTTTTTTTTTGTTGTGTATTTTTAATTTAATTATTTGTTGCATTGTTCTTTTGCATGAAGTAGTTGAATAAAAATGACAATAAATTATTGATGTTATCATAGATAATTCTACTAAAGGGAAAAGAGATTGCATGTGTTGGTGATAATAAAGAAATTAATTTTACTCAGTTTATTGTGTTAGCAATGATATATTAGTTGTTAGTTGAGAAATATTTTTTAAAATTGAAATTTGTAAAAGAAAAAGTGATTTAAAATTTTTTTGTACTTGATATGATGAGTTGAGTAATATTACTATTATTTATTATTTTTTGGTTAGTAATCTTAATTGATGTCAATAGTAATTGATGAGATTAGTTGCATTGTGTTCATTTAATAACTTTAGCATAATTTTTTTTCCAAAGCAATAATGCAAATTACAAATTATAATACAAACAGAAAGCATGGAACTTAAAGAAATAAAAATATGCATAACAGATATAATTATAATTTGATGATAAAAAGACAAAAATATCTTATAAATATTTCAAAAAATATTACAAATTTTTTTAAATTTCAGAAAATATTAATAACATTTTCAAATTCATTCAACTAATATTATAAATTTTGCATTAAGGCAATTTTATGAGCTACCTCAAGTTTGAAGCAAAAAAATGTCTATTGGTATTGTTAGTTTGAAATAAAAACTCCAACCAATCTTCAACTTCAAGATAATAAAGACATACAAAAGTTTCCTCCCAAGGATTCAATTCATCTTGCTGAATATATAGAAGATGGAATGATAGGCAGGCAGATGTTGTACTTCGATTGAGCCAATTAACCATGATTAGAGAGGAAAATTTAAACAAGATTTTAATTCTTTTCACCTTTTGTTTTTTAGATCTCTTTTTGGAGAAGGTTCTCTCTTTTTACTCGGATGAAGAAAATGAAAGATAAAAATTTAAAAATGAAGTAAAGAAATCAAAAGAAGAAAGGAGAAGAAGAGATGGATAGGAGGGGACGAGAATCTCTGTATGGAAAAATGGGATGATTGCATGTGATAGAGTTACTTTAAAAAGGTGCATTTAGTATACCGATTCTTTTTTTGTTTTTGAAAATCATGTTTCTTGATAATTATATTTTCGATGATTCTTGAGAATGTTAAAATATATTTGATTTATTTTAAACATTCCTAAAAACGTTAGACATCCTCATGTTTTATTCTAATGCAATTTTTTTAGGCATCTTGACATTTTTATCAAAAATACCCCTATCTATTTTAAGTTAAAAAAAAAGTTACTTGATATAATTAATGAACATTTATTTTTAAAAAATTTTACATTTATTAATTTTTTATGCTTTGTAACTTTTAATTTTTTTATGATTAAAAGTGAGAGAGAAAGTGAGAAAGAAAATAAGAGAGAGTGAGGAAGGGGATGAGAGAGAAAGTGAGAAAGAGAGTAAGAGTGAGAGTGAGAGAGGGGATGTGAGAGAAAATATGAGAGAGAAAGTGAGAGGGGGGATGAGAGAGAGGATGAGAGAGAAAGTCAAAGAAGAGATGAGAAAGAGAGTGAAAGAGAGAAACTGAGAGTACAGAAAAATGTCAAAGTTTTATTTTTTATAATATTATAATTATACCATTAATAAAGGATATATATATATCTTCTTACACTTAAAAAATATTCTTATATTCATGGAAAATTAAGATTCTCATCCTTCACATGAGAATATTTTTAGAAAAAATTTAACCAAAAAATATTCCTGAGAGTACTAATTTCTTAGAAATGTATTTTTTTAAAAAATACATCAAATATAGGAACATAGAAATCCTATGTTATCCTAAGTTAAGATTACTGAAAAAGTAAAAAGAATCTCCTATCAGACGCCTTCTAAGCTAAATCTATTGATTTTGTTGGAGTTAATCAAAGTAACACCACCGAATTGGCATTGTATAGCCTTCAGCAGGCTTTGGCAGTGTATGACAAATGGAGTTACTTCGACTAACTCCTTCCCAAGAGGATAGAATTACTCGTACTAACTCCATCCTTATTATTAAAATAGAAATTATCATCATTGAAGGAAATAGTTTTAAAATAATATTATATAGAGAAATTGTTTTCCCCGTGGATGAAAGAGTTTATAGAATTGCTTAATTGACACAGGAAGTATATCATCAGCTAAGGAAATAGTTTTGAAATATCAAAATTTTCCCCATAATAATATGTGAGTAAAAAAGGTTATGGATCGTTTGATTCATGTAAGAAATGTAAGAAATAAGTTATTATGATAAATTTAATTTTTTAAGAAATAAATCTTTTTATAAATTTTTTTAAAAATATTTAAAATTATTTAATTAATAATAAAAATCAAAAAATTTTGTAAGATATTCTTCTTATCTAAAGAAAAGTAAATAAATAATTTCTTATATTTTATAAGAAATAGATAAAATATTTCATTTCTTCTATTTTATTAATTATTAATTATTAATTAATTAAATAATATATTTATCTTCTATTTTTAAAAAATTATAATTTTTTATGTAATTTTTTATTAAAAAATCGCATAGTTTCACTTACACGCTAGTGAAATTAATTTCACAAAATTTTCCAATCCCATTTTTTGTTGTGAAAAATCTTTACAAAGTGGTCAAAGATGATCTCTTGTCGGCGTGGGACCATGGAAACCAATCTTGTGATGTTGTTTGGATGTATCTGATGAACTGATGGGGCCCACAAGGAGTACGAAACTACGAGCACAACTCTAATTGCAGAGTTGTGTTTTCTTGCATGCATTAATATAATGAATACGAAAGCACTTCTTAAGGTTTGTTGTTGGTGACAGATGACAATTAATCTCTCTCTCTCTCTCTCTCTCTCTCTCTCTCTCTCTCTCTCTATATATATATATATATATAATATGGCTGCAGGTTCCATTTGTGGCTTCTTTGTCATATCAATAATTTAGTGCCCAGAGAATCCAATGCTTAATCCATTTTCTACTTATAAAACTACTAAAAAATTAATAAATGTGAACTAAATTTAATCCTATTTCTGACATTAAATAGAAAAACAGTACATGCTACGGCTGAAATGGGAGATTTAACATTTAATTGCTTTTCCTTGGGAAGTGTTTGGATTTCAGAATTTATTTTGTATTTCTAAAATGTTTTAAGGAAATTGAACATCACAAGTTAAAAAAAAAATTATTTGAGATTGTGTACATTCCCAAATAATATTTTTACGGGAGAGGTGGATATCTTATTTCTTATAATAAGAGAATATTTTAATCATATTAAAAAATTATACTATATATCCTTTTATTAATTTAGTTAAATATTATGATGATTAAGTAAATTGGATCAATTAATAAGTGATCAGACTATTAAATCTATAATTATATTTATATCATTAACCGATAATAATGATGTGAACTCTATAATTGGATCTATAATGATAGATCAATTAGTTTAATAGGATTTTTGATAATAAATATATTTACTTATATGAGTTGTAAATATCTTGTTAAGACTTTCAATTTGTCTTCTCTTTTTCATTTATTAGAACTTGTGAGCAGTATACTTGATTGAGAATTTTTTTGATTATAGATTCTCAATCAGTATCGAATAAAATTATAATTTATGATTAATTTTTTTTAAATAGATATAATATTTTATAATATGACGTAACAATTTATATTAATTGATTATATATGTTTTTAATTTCTCATGTACGATTGATATTAAATAATTAATGAGATGATATAAATATTGGAAAAATGTAATAATACTTTAAAATTTAACATCTTTAAAATGACTAAACGCATGTCTGTGTCTATATCTTTGTTGCTGCCACATGCATGCTGTGAACCAAATGAGAGAATTAAAGAATGTAACTACAACAGCTCAACACTATTATGAGAGGCAGCTCATAATCACAGTTGTCGCACTTCAATGACACAAAATGGAATAAAACATTAATTAATGATGGTTGAGAAACTGAATAAAGGAAATGTCAATACAAGAAAAATTATATATTTTTAGTAATCACAAAAATCTTCATTGAATGATAATAATTTATCATAAAATTTTTTTAATGATAATAATATTTTTATATTAAAAAATCTCACCATTGAAAATTTTTGTGACAATAAATGGTGTTTGTCATTAAAAATTGATATTATTGTAATGATTAAATCTTATTGTCATTAAAAATCATATTACTAATAAACTCTTCTATTATTGTAAAATTAATATTTAATAACCAAAATATATAATGATAATCGTAAAATGAACAACTTTTAGCCACTCTAAAATCTAATAAATTTGCACTCTAGAAAATGCACCTAGGACCTTTTAAACGGAATAAAAGCCTTACCCATTAGTGCACAAATCTCTTATGATTTATAAGTAGCACTAATCATATGTAAATTATTATTTCTTACTTTCGTTTCTTAATGTTTCAAGTCTATATTTCTTTTATATTTTTCAAATAAACATTATCATTTAAATTTTTTAAATAATTTAGATTAAATGTTATATTTTATATAATATATTATCAAATTATTCTTATATAATAAATGTCATTGATATTTACATTAACAAATTTAAAATTTTTAATAAATTAAAATAAAGTACCATTCTAATATTATAAAAATTATTTATATGCATTCATAAAAATTATATTTGAAATAAAATAGTGTTTTAAAAATTTTGTATGAATATAAAATAATATTTATAATAATTAATATTGTTACCAAAACATTTTTTAGTGACAACATATTTATGTTATTACTAAAATTAGAATATTTGTGACAATCAATATTGTCACAAAAGTTTTTAGTGCCAATATATTTATGTCATCACTAAAGCATCATATTTGTGATAGCTAATATTGTCACAAAATTTTTTTCCAATGTTAGAATACTTATCTTGACACAAAAAATTATTTTAGTGACTATGATTGTCGTTATTAAAAGCATACTATTTTCTCTCCAATTTAAAATTTTTAGTGGATATAAAAATTAATTTTTAGTAATAATTATTGTGACGAGAAATATAACTTATTACTAAAAATTATTATTTTTATAATTATAAAGAAACCTTATTACTAATATTGATCGTTTAATAACAACAGTAAAATATTGTTACAAAGTATTGCTTTTAGTGACAAGAATAATATTTGTTATTGAATTTTTGTTACTAAAAATCAAATTTGTTGAGGAGTGTTTAAGCCTAAGGTAATTCAGTTTCAGTGCCTTTCCATTATTATTTGCTAAAAGAACTGTTACAAATAGTAAATCATAAATTTACAAATCCAACTAGGGAAATCCCATCCATTCATGAGCTTCAACATCAAAAAATTACAAATAGTAAGCAAATAAATATCCACTGAGAAGTACAAGTTTATGGGTATCATTAATTGACAAGATAAAAGAAATAAATAATGCATTATTGTATGTTCTTCTAGTATATATATTGAATGTTGAATGGTGCAATATTCGTTGCTATGGATTTCATGGGACTTTCACTTCACGAATCTTTCTCCTTTCAGAAAAGAAAGGTGATTTCCGGGTTTATTTTAGGGGTTGGGGTTTCTTTTGTTGTATTATTTATTGTACTATTGCTCAATGATTCACTCTAAGTTTCCAAAGTTCAAATTTTGCTTGAAGGTTTTAATAGTGTTATTACCAATTCTTCATTCTCCTGTATCGAGACACATGCTGAAGAACACCAACAAGGAATCACTGCAAATTCAAGTCTTCCAGGAAAAACAAAAATGGAAGAAAAGAAAACTATGCTGAAAAATTCGAGTTCCGACACTAATCTTAGGCCTGAAATTATCAAAGTGGGAAATTCTTCATACAATTATCAAGAAAAGTGAAACATATCGTGATGCTGATATCATTATCTTCAATTCAGGCCATTGGTGGATCGATATGATAACATCTGGAGGGCAAGTTCCATCACTGTTTTGAGGAAAAAAAAAAAAAAAAGAGCTAGCCTTCTCTCAATTTTCACTCTCTCACCCACAACCTCTTGCATACATGTGGGACTCAGAATTATCGATTTCATCTACATATGAGTGGATGTGAGTGAAAGAATGGGAATTGGGATCACTTGGTACTCGTTCTCATTGTTTGTGTTCCTCCTAAACATTTGGAACTGTTTTCGATATTTTTTGGTATTGCGCAAAATGGGCTGACAAAGGCTCAACCAAAAATAAGTCTAATTGAGAACAGAACTAAGGTCACCAAATTGCTAGCTATAAGAACACGGAATAAGGCAGGAGTCCTAGTTCACTAAGGGACAAGTCCTGACTCACATAGTCAATAATTCACCTTGCACGAGCTCGCATCGCCTACTACGAATTTGTGAGTTTGATCTCACTGACCAAAGGCTAGCAGCGATCCCAGATCATGAATCCTAGCTTACGGGACATGGCATCTGGCTAGCTGAGAACTCGCTGAGAGTGAACTTGAAACAAGCACCCTCTCAGTTCCAACTTGCAGGGCCAGTCTGCAAGAAGCAGCTCACACGAGCCCATCTACAAAAAGTAATCTACAAAAGTTAACTAGCAGGTTGTAGAAGCCAATTTACAAAAATTGTACTTGTCATTTCCATTTATTACTTGATATATTTGATGTAATAGAAATATAACTTGTGTAATTATATTTGTAACCCCCCAACCTTTATAAATAGGAGAGAGGAGATCATTGTAAGAAAAAAGACTAAAAAAATATATGCTGAAACTCTATAGAAATTTCACTAGAGCAATAAATCAATATCATGGACGTAAGGACCTGTGTTGCACTGTTTTAGACGAACCATGTTATAAATCCTTCTGCATCCTCACGGTTCCCCTTCTCCATCTCCTTGTTCTTCACTTGTTTGGTCGAATTGCTGTTTGAGTTCTTAAGAACTCTTCATGTTGGATGGATTTGGACCGAACCAAATTCTACCATCAACATTTTGGCATTGTCTGTGGGGAATCATCTGCATCTTGGTTAATCTTCCTTTCAACTGCAATGGCTAGGGGAAGAACCACCAGAGTTTCAAACGTTTTGGTTGATCAGCCGGAAGATTACGTATCTACAACAGACTCTTCTACTGCTCTTGTTATAAGTGTTGCCACCGGTTTGCCCCCAACCATGCAGCTCTTATTAACCTACTGCTATTGTTAATAGGATTGATGGAGTACAGATCAGGCATCAACAATAGTTACAGTGTTAGCACAAGCGCAGGCTCAAGGTGTACAAAGGTGGGCCAAGTTTGTTACACCTAGAAGTGTGCACCAACAACAACAAGCTGGATGTTCAAGCAGAGTCAACTAGGAGCAGACCTCAAGTCGCTACCCACGTGACTAGGATAGAGAAAGGAATCAGCAACCTTCCAGTAAGCAGTCCAAGACACAAGGTCCAACGATGGAAGAACTGCTTTAAAGAATAAAACGGCTAGAGGAACGACCTCAGGCTCAAGGTGATCAAGCTCGCAATAATGAAAGGTTGCCATTCTCCAAAAAGATCGAAACACAATCCCTCCCTCACAAACTTAAAGTTCTCATGATCCCGCCTTACAATAAGGACATTGATCCTTATGACCATTTGAATACATTCAATATTCATATGGATTTGCAAATAGTTGATCCTCTGATTAAATGCATAGTTTTCCCAGCAACTCTAGGGAGTGTACCTCAGTATGGTTCAGAAGCCTTCCAGCTCACTTAATATGTAGTTGGGAAGAATGTCAATAAAAGTTCATTAGCCAGTACTGAGAATTGAAGAGGCAACTTGTGTCTCCCTACCACCTTGCGATGATCTTTCAGCGTAAACACGAATCGTTAAAGGATTACATTACCAGGTTTAGGCATGAAGCCAATTCCATGGAAAATCCCTCAGAGGAAAGCATTTTGACAGCAATCTCTATGGGACTTTACAAAAGTATATACAGGTCCCTGGTGAAGGATTTAACTAAGTTCTATAAGCGAGCTGCTAAGCAGATCAAGTGGGAAGAGACCTTTAGCTCAAAGGAGTCCAAGCAAAAGGATGAGGTGAACAACCCCACCTAAAGTAAGAAGAAAAGCAATGAGGGTCAGAAAAATGGCTTCGATAGCTGGCTCGCCAAAAGGACCAGAGACGAGTGACCTCAGCATCTAGGTCACCATGATCACTACAGTGTCTTATCAGACACTCCGAATAGGATATTTGCGATAGAAAAGGGTAGAGAAGACTTTGGGACTCCTAATCCCTTAAGGACTCCTCATACGAGTAAAAACACAAACAAATTTTATGCCTACCACAATGAAGTTGGGCACAACACCTAGGGTTGTCGAGCCCTCGGAGATGTGTTAAAGATCTGATCAAGAAGGGTTGCTTAAAGGATTACATGATGTGACCTACAAGACAGCAGCCACCTCAGCCTCAGTGGGATCCTGAATAAGGGCAAACAGCTGTAGTGACAACCATATTTTAATCCTGTAATGAAGCATGTAGAAGCAGCCTAATTTTTATGTATAATAGTCTCTGAGCAGATTTTCAATGAAATGAAAATTTGGTAATAAGCTCCTGAAGAAGTGAGTTCCCCTATCCTAGCTTGTGACTGTATCCTTTAAGTTTCGGGTTAAATTGGTATTATGCTAATGTGACCTACTATTTAGCACCACATTAGTATGACTAACTTAACATTATCACATTAGAACAACCTGCTTCCCGACACTGTCCTAATGCGATTTGGCCATGCATATGACCAACTTTCTTAGGCATTGTATGCATGTGACCTCCAACCCGTGCATATGACTAACTTTCTGAGGCACCATATGCACTCTACCTCATCATGCATATAACCAACTTTCTTGGGCACTATATGCATGTGATCTTATATCTAGCATGCATATGACTAACTTTCTCAAGCACCATATGCATGTGACCTCTTATTGGCCATGCATATGACCAATTTTCTTAGGCACCGTATGCATGTGACCTCCAACTCGTGCATATGACTAACTTTCTGAGGCACCATATGCATTCTACCTTGTCATGCATATGACCAACTTTCTAGGCACTATATGTATGTGATCTCATATCTAGCCCGCACATGACTAACTTGTTCAGGCACTATGTGCATGTGACCTCCTATTGGCCATGCATACGATTAACTTTCTTAGGCATCGTATGCATGCGACCATCAACTTATGTATATGACCAACTTTCTGAGGCACCATATGCACTTTACCTCGTTATGCATATGACCAATTTTCTTAGGCAGTATATGTATGTGATCTCATACCTAGGATTCACATGACTAACTTTCTCAAGCACTATGTGCATGCGACCTCCTATTGGCCATCCATACGTCCAACTTTCTTAGGCACCATATACATGCGACATTCAACTTGTGCATATGACCAACTTTCTGAGGCACCATATGCACACTACCTTGTCATGCATATGACCAACTTTCTTGGGCACCATATGCATGTGATATCGTATTTAGCATGCACATGACCAACTTTCTCAAGCACCATGTGCATGCAACCTCCTACTAGTCATGTATACGAGCAACTTTCTTAAACATCGTATACATGTATCGCCTGTGTATGTCTAACTTTCTTAGGCATCGTATGCATGCAATTGATCTCATCATACACGTGACCTATTGCTCGTAGCTCTCATGTGACCTATCATTCGTAGCTTGTACGTGACTTCTTACTAGGCACAACTCTCATGCGATCTACTTATACATTACTCATCATTGAGACACTCCGATGCCCAGACTCATTGCTCACTGAGAAGCATGGATGATTGGTTATTTAAATATTCCATTTTACTGTGATTTACAGGAGTTTATATTATCATCTGTAATATGCAAAACATTCAACATAGCATGCAAGGATCATGAAGAAAGATTCATTCATCAAAAAGCCTTACTTAACGAGGTAAATTTACATCAAAAGATTCAAAAAAAATCAGAGCAAGCTTATGGCTATTACATTCTAGAAATAAGACTGGCTTCTTGGAGATGAACTCTAACCAATAGGAGGACTGATGGGCACGCTTGCTCTTTAATCTTTTTCTTATCGTCCCCCTCGGTTAAAGTTTCCTTTCTAGCTCACCTATCCCCCCAGGGATAAGAAACAGGGGAACATGGCTTGGAAGGTTGGATTTCACAGTAAAATTGTGAGGAAATAATTTAAGATCTATGCAAGATATTTCAAAATCCTCAAAGAAGGATTGCCCATAAAGACTTCCTATGCGGCAGACCTTACACACCTTATCAAGACCTTACATACCTTATCAGAAAGGCACACCATTAGAAATATGGGGGGCTTATCTAAGGCACCCATCAGATCACTCAATAAAGAAGGAAGAAGGACTTCCTATATCTTAAATAGACCAGCCTGGTCTCACCGAAAAGTTCAAAAGAAATCCACCTGCTCCTTCATTAAATGCCTTGAAAGAAAATAAGGCCAACACACCAATGACTATGAAGCATGTATAGTAGAAGGTATAGCCTAGAGCAGATGAAATGACAGGCTGACCACAAAGACTTTGACTGTATGATAGTCCACAAATAAAGCCTTTGCCAACAAGTTACAACTCCCAGCCCGCAAAGCGAGTTAAGAATTGAGGGCTAGTGTTGTAAGTATTTTCTGGTATTATGCAAAATGGGCTGGCAAAGGCCTAGCCGCAAATAAGCCTAATTGAAAACAGAGCTAAGGTCACTAAATAGCGAGCTATAAGAGCATGAAACAAGGTAGAAGCCCTAACTTGCTAAAGGATAAGTCCCGGCTCGTATAGTCAACAGTTTGCCTTACATGAGCTTACATCACCTACTATGAGATCACGAGTTTGATCTCGTTGACTAAAGGCCAGCAACGACCCCAGATCAAGAATCCTAACTCGTGGGATATGGTCTCTCACTCAGCTGAAAACTCATTGAGAGGGAACTTGAAATAGGCACCCTCTTAGATCTAACTTGTAGGGCCAATCTACAAGAAGCAGCTCACATGGGCCCATTCATAGAAAATAATCTATATAAGCTAGCTAGCAGCTTGCAGAAGCTGATTTGCAAAAGCTGTACTTGTCATTTACATTTATTACTTGATTATTTAATGTAATAGAAATACAACTTGTGTAATTATATTTATAACCCCAACCTCTATAAATAGGAAAGGAGAGATCATTGTAAGAAAAAAGTCTAAAAAAAATATACTGAAACTCTATAGAAATTTCACCAGAGTAATAAAATAATATCGAGGACGTAGAGACCAGTGCTGCCCAATTTTGGCTGAACCATATTAAAAATCCTTTTGCATCCTCACAGTTCTTCCTCTCCATCTCTTCATTCTTTACTTGTTTGGTCGGATTGCAGTTTGGGTCCTTAAGAACTCTTCGGGTTAGTTGGATTTAGATCAAACCAAATTCCACCATCAACAGGAACTTTTAAGGTTTAATTGTTGTTACTAATGTGTTTGTAAATAAGTATAGTTTTGTCTACAGAGAAGATGGTGACCATATCTACTCGAAATTAGATCTGTTAGATGTTAAAAATTGGAAAAATAAATAGTCAATTAATCTAATCTTTTAAATCATGTTACAAATTATCATATTTGTACAACTAAATTAAATTTAATAATAATAAAATTGCACTTGTCATTACCTGAAAATCTATTATAACAAAAGCTTCTTTAACAAATTTACTACTTATAACTTTAATAGAGAAAAGGGAGAAAAATTAAAACTAAAGTATCAATGACACAACTACAACTCAGAAGGACATTGCCACAAAGAAACTGAGCCAATATTCAACGACACTCACTTACAAGAATATCCTTCTAAGATGAGAGGAATTGGGATGTCTTGGTACTCATTGTTTGTGTTCCTCCCAAACATTTGGAACTTTTAAGGTTTTGTTGTTATTGCTATGTGTGTAAATAAATATAGTTTTGTCTATAGAGAAAACCCTTTTTAAGAAGGTGAATATATCTACTCGAAGCTGGATCTTCTAGATGTTAGAAATTGGAAAAATAAATAGTCAATTAACTTGGTCTTTTGAATCATGTTACCAAATATCAGATCTGTATAAATAAATTAAATTGAATAATAATAAAATGATACTTGTCATTGTCTGAAAATTCATTATAATAAAAACTCTTTAACAGATTCACTCCTTATAATTTTAACAGAAAATAGAGAGAGAAACTGAATCTGTATTTGAAATCCCAGTGAGAAAGCTAAACTTGAGGATATTGCCACAAAGAAACTGAGCCAATATTCAGTGACACTCACAGGAATTTCCTTCTAAGATGAGAGTTGTAGAGAATGTCATCTCAAAAATTAAAATCTTAGTGGTATTTATGAACATAAGCAAGCTTACAAATTATAGAAAAGATGCACATCATTTTATTTACCTTATAGAACATAAGACAAAAGAAGAAAGGAACTATGCTATGAAAATACAGGATTGAAACCATTGGTGCATGCCTGGAGTTCCAGATACTTGGAATGAACTCTTATACATTTCTCTTTTAAAATATGGAAATGGCTTTTAGAAGAACTAATGTTCTATGCATATCTCGTTTCAACATTAGATTTTTTTTTTATCTAATCTATCATGTTGATCAACAAGTTCATATGCATGTTTTGTATTTATCTACTTGCAAGCTCATTTCTCGTAGTTTTGTAAAGAAAAAATGTATTTTATTCTTTAACTTTTATTTAAAGTTCAATTTTGTTAATTTTTGTAATTTTATTTAATTTAATTTTATTCTTCAATTTTTAATATCAATTAAATGCCAAACATTCTTAAACAGATAAAATTTAATAGATGAAAATTTTCTCTATGATAAAATTGGTGGCCAAAAATTAAAAATGGATTTATTCCAAAATCTTAAGAGTATATCAAAAGGTTCTTGTAAGTTTCATCATTCACCAAATCTCTTTTATTATCCTTTTTCACCCTTTTGAGTAACTAGATTTTAATTTTGTTATGAGAATTTTCCAATACTATATAAAATAGGCTGGCAAAGGCCCAACAACAGATAAGTCCAATTGGGAATAGAGCTAAGATCACTAGATCACTAGCTACAAGAGCACAGAATAAGCCAGAAGTCCCAGCTCACTAAGGAATGAGCCCCGACTCCCAGTTCACCTTGCACAAGCTTGCATTGCCAAAAGCGAGCTTGCGAGCTCAACATCGTTGACCAAAGGCCAGCAACAACCTTAGATTAGTAGTTTCAGCTCGTAAGACATGACATTTCACCCAGCATAGGGTTCACCAAAGGTAAACCTGAAGTAGGCACTCTCTCGGACAAAGTTTGTGGGGCCAGTTTGCAAGGAGTAGCTAACATGTGCCCACTCATAGAAAGCAATCTACAAAAGTTAGTCAGTAGTCTACAGAAGTTGATTTGCAAAAGCCATACTTGTCATTTACATTTATTACTTGATGTAATAGAAATGCAACTTGAGTAATTACATTTGTAACCTCCCAGCCTTTATAAATAAGATAAAGGATATCATTGTAAGCTAAGTCTAGAAAACCATACCGGAACTCTGTAAAAATTTTAGAGCAATAAAAGCTACCATGGACATAGGGACTGGTGCTACCCAGTTTTAGCCAAACAACATTAAAAATCCTTCTACATTCTTGTTGTTTTTCCTCTCAATTTCTTCATACTTTGTTTGTTCAACTGGATTGCAGTTTGACTCCTTAAGAACTTTTTGAGTTGGCTGGATTTGGACTGAACTAAATTCACCATCAACATTTTGGCACCATTTATGGGCACTCATCTATTTTCTAGTTAATTTCCTATGCAGTTCCAATGGCAAGAGGAAGAGCCACTAGAGCTTTGAACGCTTTGGCCAGAAGGTCATGTGTCTACAACAGACTCCTTTACTACTCTTGTCATAGGTGTTGCTACTGGCTTCCCCCCAGTCGGCTCTTGTCAGCCTGCTGTTATTGTTATTGGCATCGATGGAGCACAAACCTAGCATCAACACCAGGAGAGACTAGAAAATATGACGAGAGAATTGATTACAACAATCATAGTGCTAGCATAAGCATAAGCTTATAGTGTGTAAAGGCAGGCTAGTTTGCTACACCCGAAAATGTTCACCAATAACAGCAAGCTGGATGTTCGAGCAGAGCCAATCTAGAAGTTTCCTTAGGTCGCTACTTATAAAAACAAACTTTAGGTCGCCATTCTCGAGACCAAGAGAGTCAAAAGGACCAATAATCTTCCAACCGATAAGCTGAGACCCAGGATTTGATGGTGGAAGAGTTGTTTCAGAAGGTGGACCAGTTGGAGGAACGTATTTGTGCTCCAAATGATTAAGCTCACTGTGAGGAAAAGTTGCCATTCTTTAAAGAGATTGAAGCATAACCCCTTCCTCACAAACTTAAAGTTCCCATGATCCTGTTGTACAATAGGGACATTAATCCTTATAATCATTTGGATGCATTCAATGTTCAAATGAATTTACAAATGATTGAACCTCTAGTTAAATGTCAAGTTTTCCCAGCAACTCTAGGGGGTGTACCTCGAGCATGGTTCAAAAGCCTTCCGGCTCACTCAATATGTAGTTTGGAAGAATGTCAATAAAAGTTCATCAGCCAGTACCAAGCGTTGAAGAGGTAGCTCGTGCCCCTTGTCAGCTCGTGATGATCTTTCAGTGTACGCATGAGTTGTTGAAGGATTACATTTCCAGGTTCAGACTTGAAGCCAATTTGGTAGAAAATCCCTCGGAAGAAATCATTTTGGCAATGATCTTTATGGGACTCTGTAAAGACATAAAGCTGTATAAAAGCCTATACAAGTCCCCAGTAAGAGATCTAGCTAAATTTTATGATCGAGCGGTCAAGCAAATTAGGTGGGAGGAGACCTTTGACATAAAGGAGTCCAAGCGAAAAAAAGGGGAGAACAACTCCACTCAAAGCAAAAGGAGGAGCGATGAGAGTCAAAAGGTTGACCTCAATATCTAGCTCGTGAAAAAAGTGAGAGGCGAGTGACCTCAACATCTAGGTCACCATGATCACTACAGCGTCCTATTAAACACTCTGAATAAGATTTTTGCAATAGAAAAGGGAAAAGAAGATTTTGGGACTCCTAACCCCTTAAGGACCCCTCATGCGAATAGAAACATAAACAAATTTTATGCCTACCACAATGAAGTTAGGCACAACACTTTGGATTGTCAAGCCCTCAAAGATGCAATTAAAGATCTAATTAAGAGGGGTCGCTTAAAGGATTATGTGGTGCAACCTGCAAAACAATAGCCTTCTCAACCTCAGTGGAATCCTGAGCAAGGGCAGATAGTTGTAGTGAGAACCATATATTGATCCTGTAATGAAGCATGTAGAAGCAGACTAATTTTTATGTATAATAGTCTCTAAGCAGATTTTCAGCGAAATGAAAATTTGGTAGTAAGCTCCTGAAGAAGCGAGCTCCCCCATCCCAGCTTATGACTGTATCCTTTAAGTTTCAGGTTAAATTGGTATTGTGCTATTGCAACCTACTCTTCGACACCATATTAGTATGACTAACTTAACATTATCGCATTAGAATGACCTACTTCCTAACATCGTCCTAATGCAATTTAGCCATGCATATGACCGACTTTCTTAGGCAACATATGCATTCAACCTCCAACTCGTGCATATGACTAACTTTCTAAGGCACCATATGCACTCTACCTCATCATGCATATGACTAACTTTCTTAGGCACCATATGCATGCAATCTCATATGTAGCATGCACATGACTAACTTTCTCAGGTACTATGTGCATGCAACCTCTTATTCGCCATGCATACAACCAACTTTCTTAGGCAACGTATGTATGTGATCTCCAACTCGTGCATATGACCAATTTTCTAAGGCACTATATGAACGCTACCTCATCATGTATATGACCAACTTTCTTAGGCACTATATGCATGCAATCTCATATCTAGCACGCACGTGATTAACTTTCTCAGGCACCATGTGCATGCGACCTCCTGGGAAGGCTAAACTCCACGGTATAACTATGAGAAAATAATCCAAGATCTATATAAGATCTTTCAAAATCCTCAAAGAATGATGGCCTATAAAGATTTCTGATACTACAGACTATACATGCCTCACCAGAAAGGCACACCATCAGAAATATAGGGGGCTTATCTAAGGCATCCATTAGATCACTCAGTGAAGAAGGAAGAAAGACTTCTTATGCCTTAAATAAACCAGCCTGGTCTCACTGAAGAATTCAGAAGAAATCCAACCACTCTTTCATTAAATGCCTTGGAAGAACACAAGACTAACATGCCTATGGCTATAAGACACATATAGTAAGAAGTATGGCCTGGAGCAAATGAAATGACAGGTTGATCAAAAAGACTTTGACTACATGGTAATCCACAAATGAAGTCTTTGCCAGCAAATTACAACTCCCAGCCCGTCCAACTTACGAAGCGAGCTGAGAGTTAGGGGGCTAATGTTATGAGAATTTTTTAGTACTACACAAAATAGGCTAGCAAAGGCCCAATAGCAGATAAGTCCAATTAGGAATAGAGCTAAGATCACTAGATCGCTAGCCATAAGAGCATAGAATAAGCCAGTAGCCCTAGCTCACTAAGGAACGAGCCTGGCTCGCAGTTCACTTTGCACGAGCTCACGTTGTCAAAAGCGAGCTCACGATCTCAACATCGTTGACCAAAGGCCAACAGTGACCTCAGATCAAGAGTTCTAGCTCATAGGATGCAAAATTTCGCCTAGTGTAGGGCTTGCCGAGGATAAACCTAAAGCAGGCACCCTCTCGGACCAAGTTCATGGGGCTAGTCTGTAAGGAGCAGCTAACACAGGCCCACCCACAGAAAGTAATCTACAGAAGTCAGCCAGTGCATAAGCTGATTTGCAGAAGCCGTACTTGTCATTTACATTTATTACTTGATGTAACAGAAATACAACTTGAGTAATTACATTTATAACCTCCTAGCCTTTATAAATAGGAGAAGGGAGATCATTGTAAGCTGAGTCTAAAAAACCATATCGAAACTCTATAAAAATTTTAGAGCAATAAAAGCTGCCATTGACGTAGGGACCAGTGTTGCCCAATTTTAGCCAAACCACATTAAAAATCCTTCTGCATTCTTGCTATTCTTCCTCTCCATTTCTTCACACTTTGTTTGTTCAATCGGATTGCAATTTGAGTCCTTAAGAACTCTTTGGATTGGATGAATTTGGACTGAACCAAATTCCACTGTCAATAAATTCCATGTGCTCTTTTAAGTCCTTCCATGGATATATATATATATATATTTTATAGATGTGTTTACATAGAAGTTTTTTTTATCTATTATATAGACTTTATTAGAAAATTGGTATTACATGTGTTTTGAAAGCAAAAAACACAGATAAATCAAATAAAAGTCAAGAAACAAAGTTGAAATTAAAATAAAAGTTAAAAGGGAACTTCACTAGTGAACATTCACAAGATATCCAGAATACTGAACAGGAAGGAAGTCAAATATTTAGTATAGTGAATACACAAGATAGCAAGCATGTGTGACGTTTAGGTCCTTATGACACATTCCAGTTGCGTTGATAATGTTGCTCACCTTCCCTACAAGGTAAACAGATAAACAAATAAACATACACTAGCACAGAAAACAATGGGAAGTTCTGATAAAGTTGTATGGCCCAAAACTATATTGCATCCTTTTGAATGCCTCTTATGACATTATTTTGTATAACTTGTGTGCCCTTTGTTATTGGCCACCGACTCTTTTGCTTCACAATAATGACTTATTGAGGTCTTAATCATTGCATTTGTGTCATCTCCTTAGTGCATATAGGTTTCCCGTTTCTTATTGACTTACTCACAATCAAAGGTATATTTCTATCCTTCCAGACATACCTTCAAGTTCTTTCTTACACAATTACTAATACACTCTTGCTATCCCCTTTATACATAATCTATATTTCATTTTCTTATTTTTTTTTTAAACTTCTACTTCAAACTCAATTGTTATAATTTATCATATCTTATAATTAAGCCTTTTCATCTTTCTAATTCCTATTTTTAGTCATATGCATGAAAAGTCATATTTTTTTTTATATTATCTTACTAATTCAAAGTTCCAACCCCGACCTAGCACACCCTTGTATACATTCAATTACATTTTCACATTTACATGTAATCACATAATCATACACAAAGATCTCATTTCTACCTAGGCTTAAACTCTTCTTTTTCTTTCTAGGTCAAATCCCTATTCTTTTACTTTCTGGCCTCAACTCTATTTTCTAACAAACAAAAAAACTTTTGGCTAGTTTTGGAACATAATATGTATATATATATATATACGTTTCTTTATAAAAAAATGGAGTCAATTGAGGCAGAAACCCTCACTCACTTGATGTGGAATGCATTCCTAACAAAATTCTATAAAACAATGTTTGAATAAATTTTGGTCTAGTTAGGAAACGACGTAAACCTCAAAAAAGTAAAGTATACAAATTAAAATTAAAGTTCTATATCCTAATATGTTCAAGACAACTCAAGACATGTTTTCTTCATTGAAGTTCTAGACTTGATATATTTTTGGGACCTTCCTTTGGCGTCATTCTTACCATTAAAGAGCTTTTGATCAAAATAGAATTGCATTTCTAAAATTTTGAGATTTTTAGAGTTTTGATTTCTCTGAGGTGGGCCAATTGACTAGTAATAAGTCACTGGTTGACCTATTGAATCAACCGACCCAATACTAAAGGCCGACTTGTTGCCTCCTTGTTGATCAACTTGGCTTACTTCCCAACCCAATCCATTCTTGCTCGATGGAGTTATTACAAATTCTCCCCTAAAGATAATTCGTCCTTAAATTGTTTTTGTTCATGGGTTGTACTAGTCTTTCCTTTCCATCCGTCTTTTATCACTTAGCACCCAAAGTTTGTTGGTTTTCTTTCTTGAGGCTAGTTCTATATTCCTATATACTCAAACCGGTCCTATGCATGCTCCCCTTGTACAGCCTACATGGTTCATTGTAAATATCCATTTCTTGTTCCTGGCCTTATTATCTTCTTTCCGCGTCCTTGTTCGCATTTGAATTATTATCCTTATCCTACTTGTTCTTTATCTTTCCTTCTATACCATTTATCTTTTATGTGGCCAAATTCCTTGTCTCTAGATCCCTTCTTGAGTTTTGCTTTGTCCTATGTCTGATTACTCTTTCAACAACTCGTATTAGTCATCTGATCTATAACATTAGCTCCACTATAACTCCTTTTCCTGTACTCCGTAGTTGATCCTTCTTTCCATGCCTTATCGTATGTGTTCTCCCTTTGAGCTTTTTCCTTACCCTTGGTGAGACACTAAGGTCTTGTTCATCTTACTTGGTCTACTGGGCTTGTCAATCCCATTGTCCCCTCCTCTCTTCTCATTCCGTACACCCTCGCCACCTTTTCAGTCATGCTTTCCTTTATTTTGTTGCCTACTCGTCTGGTGCCTTTCTTTTCTTTGCCTTTCCTCAGTTCTTTCATCAACTATCAAGTCATTTACTTTTTACTATGCTATTTTCCTCTCACTGACTTCTTTCTCTTTTTTCTTTAATCTCATATCCCATCTTGAATTGCCTAAACTTTAGAATATTAATATACATTGAATTAAATCAAAATTCCAATAATAATTCAAAATTAGCACTGCTTAAATTCATAAGTCTTATAAATTATGTTTCACATTTACATTAATTTTTTTCTACAACAGTCTATTTTAAATTATCTTGCATCATATATTAATAATTTATTGACAAAAAGATTGTATCAAGAAAAACACAAACACATAAAAACTTAACTTTTTTGGCCAAAATGCCTCACTTTAGTAATCAAAATCTCAAAATACATTTTAGAAACATTTTTCCACGATACCTCACTTTCTGCCAAATCAACAAAAAAAAAATTTCTTGTCCCGGATCCCATTTCTTCACGGACCTCCCAACCTTCGCTTACATAACAAACGCAATCGCGTGCACACACATACAGACACCCACCCTCCCCCTTAACCCTCCATATTTTTTTAAAAAATATTTTATAGTATTTAAAAATACTTTTTAATAAAATAAATTTATAGAAATTATAAGCTTGTAAAAATCTTATAATACTATAACTTATTTTTATAATGTATTGTAAAAATAAATTTGACTCTTTTGAAACATACTTCCAAAAATATGTATGCATACAAGAATTTATAAATTTTACAATAAATTTATATATTTTTCTAAATATCCATTCATAAGTAACTATTTGGTTTGTAAGCCCCATCACAACTTTATTTATAATATTTACTATATTTCATATGTCTCAGAGTTCTATTAATAGGAATAAGAAAGTGTTTATAGTTCTAAAACTAGTAACAATGCTGTGTGGAAAGATGCAACGAGGAAATCTTTTCTTGTCTCCATCGAAGGTGCGCTCCGCTCATTGACTATGAAAGAAATTGACTTATGCAGAGTTAGGTCGAAAAAACAATTAAATTAGGTTGAGAGTGAAAAATAAAAACTGTAAATAAAAATAGGCAAGTATGCATTTCATAATAGGTTGCAATTTTGATCATTTGAATAATAACTTTTTATTTATTTATTACATGCAAAATTCAACTTTGACAATATGAATGTTCAACCATCAATCCCCATTTGATCTTAAGTATAAATAAATAAATGATTATGTTAAGATCAAAGTAATTACTAAATTAACATATACAAAATAAAGTTTGATGAAATTTCTATCTATCAGTTTTTTTGGTGATATAAATGTTCAACGGACAATAGACAAGTGACTAAGTTTAGATCAAATTTAGGCATAAAACAGGAAAAAAAAGGGCATCTAGTAGTAATGGAAATTCACTGGTTAACAAACATAAGAGAAAGTTGAATGAAGTTTTTATCCTTTTTTTTTGGGCAATTTATAAATGAAGTATAAATGGATAAATGGTTAAGTTTGTTAAAATTTACTACGTGGAATACCATAGTTTAATCAATTATATGGTCTTGGATTACATTAATATTATGACAACTAATTATATTAAATTAATTAATTAAGTGATCGAACTATTAGACCTATAATAACACCTAGACTATTAGTGGACTTTAGTGGTGTGAGTCTTGTAATTGGACTAATAATGATGAGTCAGCTAGTCTAGTGGAGTTACAACAAAATAGATCTCTCCTTACATTCTAGACAGAGTTATAGCCACCCCATTAAGGATACAGTTTGGTTTCTCTCCCCTTCTCTCTCGGGTTTGTGAGGAGAGGGTCTGTTATGGAGGATTCACTTGGATGGATTTACATTGAAATATCATATATGCATATTTATTGAATTAATTTATTATTTTGTACAAATCTAGACACTTTGTAACATGATGTATAGATTTGGTTATTGACTAATACTTTCTGTCGATTATAACAATTGATATCAAAGTCAAGTTTTTTTTTCATGTTTCATGGCTCAAATTTGTGCAATTTTTGTTTAATGATTTTATGTAATTAAATTGTTGAAAATTCACAATATATGATGAGAAAAATTATGGGTTAAACATTATGTTTTTTTGCCTTTTCTATATTGTTTAATTGCATAGATTAGTTATGAACTTTAAGAATTTTGCGATAAAATCACAAATAAGATTAATTTAATTTTTTTAAAAATTTGATTTCTTAAATTTGAATAATTTAAAGGGATATTTTTTAAATTAATTTATCATTAGATTTTAAGAATATATGATGTGAAAAATGCACAAATCAATTTGAACAAATATTATTCAAAATTGAAATTTTTGACATTTATGTTTTTCGATTACTAGAAGTTTGTTTTATCAAAATTTGACTTAATTATTAGAGATTTGTTCAAATTGATTAATAATTCTATATTAGAATAATTAGACAAAGAAAAACCCTCAATCAATTTCTAAAAATTTGAATACAAGTAGTATCAATTTTAAAAATTTTCTATTTAGGTAACCTAATGGAGGCTTAATACTTTTTCTATTAAAATTGTATTAATTTTTTTCATGATTTTGTGAAATTTTTTGAAATTGATAAAGGGATTAGTTTTAGATGAATTTGAATAAAGAAACTCACACAAAAATAATTCAAAATATGGCTGAATTAAAAGAGTTTGCAAACTAAGTCGGGTTTGATTACATAGTTGACGACTTACACTAATGGTTCGTGGGGCCACACCCATCATAGATGTAGCAGATGACAATAAAAATTATACCATTGAGCTTCATTTTTTGAACTCTATTTGTAATAATTTTTTAAATTTTTCTAAAAAAATATTTTATTTTTTTTTTACTCAATTTATTTAAGTAATTATTTGATATTATTTGGGGCTAAAAATTTTTATTATGTGTTTGCTATATATTGTACTACTATATGTAATTTGTTCAAATTTTTATGGACATAAAAATATTTTATGTAATTATTATCCTATTTATGTGAGCATTAACTTCATGTTATTTGGATATGACAAATTTATAGTATGATTCTTACATATTATACTACTGTATGTAATTTTATTAGACTAATTTGATTTTTTTTTTGTATATTTGAATATTTTTTGGATTATTGTGTGCAATTTATACAATTATGCAAGAATCAATTTTGTCCTTATGTTATGAAATTTTGTGCAAATGTGTTCTCACCTATTGCGGGACAAATTGCATAAAATTTTATCAAAATTCCAAGAGAGTGCTATGTTAATAATATATATGTTCTATTAGTGATAATATGAGTATTAGGATTACTTGTTATGTTTTTAAAATTTTAAATACCCTATCAATGTTAGGTTTTAGAAATGTAGTGTTCAATCCTTATGTTGTATTATAAAGCCTTAAATACTCTATCGGTGTTGAGTTTTAGGAATGTAATGTTCAATCCTTATGTTCTATTATAAAGCCTTAAATACTCTATCGGTTTTGGGTTTTATAATATATTATTGTTCAAAATTGCATAGTTATTATTGAGAAAATATTGTTCAATCCTTATTTTCTCAATCTTTTGTTATTTATGCAATTTATTAACGTGAAAATGATAAATGTGACCAATTATGAAAATTGGGCTAAGTAGAAGATATTTTAGTTGAATTGCTAATATCACATCTAATAATCTGACATGGAGAGAGGGAGAGCTGAAGATAGACAATGACTCTATTGTTAGGGAGAGCTAAAGATAGACGATAACTCTATTGTTATGCAAAGGGTCTTTATAAAGAGTGGACACATTTTAATATAGTGTACTTGATAGTTGTGATGAACACTAAGGATAAAATCATCATGAAAGGTATTACTAACTCTCCAAATGCTAAAGTGTTTGTGAACTCTATAGCTAAAAGATTCGTAAAGTTCAATAAGGCCAAAAAGGATATTACCTCCTGTTGCTGGATAAAATTGTTTATAATAGTGTTAGTGGAATTAGTGAGCATACCGTGGAATTGATATACTACTAGAATTGCTTAAAAGGCATGGAAGTGGAATTGGAAGATAGCGATTTGATTTAACATGTTCTAAAGTTTCTTTCAGTTAAAATTGATGTTCTTGAGACATCATATCACACCCAAGATGATAAATAGACATTCTATAAAATGACCTCTATAGTTAGTCAAGCAGAAAATAACATGAAAAATTGAAAGATTTCTGTGTTTACTTTATTTCACATAGATTAAGTGTCATGGATGGATACTAATATTTTACCTTCATTGATAATTGCTCAAGCTTTAGTTAGGTGGAAATTCTCACAAAAAAGTCAAGATCCTTAGATTATTTTAGGGCGTTCAAAGTTAAGATTAAGCTTAGAATAAAAAAGAAAACCAAGTGCATTAGTTTCAATGAAGGCAATGAGTACTATAGGGATATGATAAAATTGATGGAAATCCTAATTCTTTTAGATTGTGGAATTAAGACTAGCAATGATAGGCTTGAAACTGCTCGATTGAATTGGATCATAAAAAATCATGGATATGATTGAATACATGTTGGCGTATTCCATTTTTACCAGATTTTATGGGACGATGTTTTGAAGGCCACTATATATATTTTGGATCACATATTTAGTTAGTCTATATCTAAAATCTTGTGAGAATTGCTACATGGGAAAAGTCTAGTCCTAGGTTGTAATATCTTTAAAAAAAATAAATAAAATAAAATAAAATATAGTTTATATGGACTAAAGTGAAGATTTTAAAATTTCGTTAGGACCATAAAATAATTTACCTTTTTTCAAAAAGACCTTTTTGAAGGCAGTAAAAAGTTGATACGATTAAAGTGTAATTTACCTCATTTCTTTTATGATATATAATTTTCCAGCTAGCTTTCTTTCTCACGTTGTCTAAAAACTTCTGACCTCCCCTATTTGTGTCTTCATCTATTTCCATTACCGCCTTCTATTTCTTTTTGGCTTCTCCATCCGGCGAGCTCCAACCACTATCGGTCACTTCCTCTGGTCCTCTTCAATGGCTTTCCTTTTGCTAGCTTGACACGATAGTGTTCCTCCCTTGCTTTAACTTTATTCAGGCAACAATCCATATTGGCTCACTGACTATGTCCTAGCTCCAGCTGAGCTACTCACATACACTTTGGAAGTTGGTAAGTATTCCTAAATCATCAGATTTTTTTTATAGTAATCCTACGTTAAGTTTTTCAAGAGATCTAGTTGAAACCCTCACTGTGCAAAGCTAAAGAAAGTTGAAAGTTTCTTTGTGTTTTGTGTTGTTTTGCTTTAGTGAAGTTTCTATTGAAGGATCAAGTACATCAACATCAAATATTTGGAGTTTCAACTGAAAAATCCAAGTAGGTGATTTTGCTACTTAATTTTGAAAGTTCAGCTTAAATATTAAAGTCCAATATTAATATTTAGTGGTATGCTTAGCTAGAGAATCTTAAATCTAAGTTCAAGTGTTAATTTTAACATTGATTATATCCAATTAGGTTGAATAACTTGATTTCTCCAAGTGGGTTGATTTAGCATATTAAGGAACAATTAGATCATTCTAAGGAGTGTCTAAGGTGAGTAGACAATCCTCCTCTCTTGTAAAATCCTATTTGTAGTATGAAATAATTTTATTATATGAAATATTATGAATTTTTTTAAATAGTGGGATTTTTTTTATATTAAAGTGATTTTGAGAGTTTATTTATATGTTGTATGTGTATACAAAATGATTTACAGTTATGCATTTTCATCTTGATTTATATATCTAGAATTGGCGATTCCAGTTTTCTATGTGAAGCATGACTATGGAAATGTTTTATGTTATGTTTGAGTTACTATTAGTATGATATGAATAAAATATCCCTTATTTGTGAAGGGACTTAATAGTATAATGTTTCCAAATGACTCGTTAATTTGAGATCTTAGATCCATTGAAAATTTATTGGTAACCACGAATGCACTTGTGACTAGTCTGTGTGATAGAGAAATAAGGGTGGACCTATCAAATATATGAATATTTGGCATATGCATTGAATTGGAGAAATAAGGGTGAACCTGTCAAATATATGAATATTCGGCATGCATACTGGATTGATTATAGGGATTTTAATGATGTTATGGTTGCCACTAGGAATTTTTCTTGAGATTCTAGTTGAGTGTATTGTTACTTGAATATTGATATATTTTTGAAAGTCTTACTGAAATTCTTTCATGTTTATGCAACAATGGGTATTTTCATAATAGCATACGTTGTTACTCACTTTTATGTTGTTGAATATCATAATTTTAATTATATGATTTCCCTTATGAATGAGAGCTTTCAAACTTATTTTGAGGTTATGGCTGTCAAATGAGTAAGTTTATCTTCACAACCATATATATAAATATTATTTTTATTGGATTGTCTACTCACTAAGTTTCTATGAAACTCACTCCTTTTTCTCAATGTTTTTTAGAGCCCGAGGATATACCTACTGCTCTTCCACCCTGTAATGATAGAAGATTTGTTCCTTGATCCAGTAGATCACTTCTGCGAAGTATAAAAATGTATGAATGGTGAAAATCATGGCAGTTGGTAGGAGTGTGTTTGCATGTGTTTGGTTGCTAGATGCCCAATAGGATATAAACGGTGTAATTTGGGCCATTGCATTTTGTTGTATTATTGTATAGGTTATGATAGGTGTGTAGCCCTTTCTGTTTGTATAGGCCTTGTGCCTGGACATCCGAAAAATATAGGAAACTCTATCGAATTTTTGATAGAAATGGATATGTACATATTTGGTTATGTATTAATATAATTGTGTCATGGTATGTTATCTTGCATCGTCAGGCTTGTAGGAGATTTCCTAATGGTGACCTTCTACATGAGTCACGTTGCATGGATAGAGGCATGATAAAGTTAGTATCAAAGCATGGTTTAGGGTTTAGGTGTATAATAGAGGTCTCCATTGCCAAGATGGGATATACATACTGAGTTCATGTTAGTGTGTCTAGAAGAACGATACATGAATAAGGATATATTGATGCCTACACCATGAATATGTTGAAAATCTCTGCATCACCTAAATCTTTCATTCATATGTATATAAATGTGTGTGGATCTTGCTTAAACCAAATCCCCTATCTAACTTACCTATTTTCCTTTTTGCTTTATCTTATGCTCCCTTTTGTTCTATAAAATCAATTAAGGTGATTCAATCTCTAAAGGAGGCATCAATGTTCTGACTGCCTCTCTAGTGTAGATCTGGAGAGTGGCAGAGTTCTGGAGTGATCTATTTAGGGATATTAAAGTAAAGTGGAGATGGGAACAATTATAATCCATCACAGCTTGTATTGAAGATGAGTTCAAAAAGAAGGGGTAAAAGGTCTTTTATTGTAGCTAATGATAGTGATTTACTATCCAAAAGGAAAAGTGCATCTAAATTTACTCTAAAATGAAATTGAGCAATTGGCTTAGGGCGTTATTGATGTTAACCTAGACTGAGGACTAGATGATAGTGGATAAAAGGTGATTGTAAGGTAATCTAAGAATAGAAGTGGAAGCAGTGCTACAAAATCATGTGCTTCTCCTAATCATAATTTTAATCCAAGAGGATATGGAATATAGATATGGGTCAAAAGCCAGGTGCTTGGAATTATAGGGGAGCTGGAAGAGCTTTTGGAAATCCCTAGCCTCCAACTAGTGCAATATAAGAAAACTGATGGCAGAGGAAACACAACATCCCAGTTATCCATAAGTGGTTCTGAGAACAACAATGTGACTTCACATCTTATAGTTCGACCTTCACTAGAGCATGGATGGAATTAACAATCCAAAGTTAGTTCTATGCAATACAAGAGTGTAGATAGTAGTCAGGGAAGGGATGAAAATGTGCCACAGTCCCCTCAAAAGAATAATGGTGTTGATGATGAAGTGAAAGATGACTCTAATGCTATGGAGGATACTGGTGAAGATTTGCTAAGTGATGACTATGATTCAGATAGTAGTGAAAAAAGCCATCAGACTAGCAAAAAGGATGAAAGTCCAGTTTAGCTGAAGGTTAAGAAGCTGCTACAAAGACTAACTATGTTATCTCTCAGGGTGGTGCCAAAAATCATATTGGTTCAAAAATCTTTCCAACTGAAATAGTTATGCTAGTGCTTCAAGAGCTACTAGAAAAAAGGCTCAAGACAAGAAATATAGTTGATGATTTATTGACTGGAGTACTAAAAAAAAATCTTTGTAGCAGTATTGAGAGTTTCTAGAATGTAACAATACAAGCTAGAGGAGTGGACATATTAGTGAAATTATTGACAACTGGGCAGTTTGACACTTTCGATAATGTGTGCTATTTACTTGCCTATATGATAATGGAGGATGCATCTATTTGTTCAAGAGTGTTCATAGTAGAAGTGATAGAATAGTTTCTTAAACTTCTTGACCTTGGTATGATGCCCCTATTAGAGTCGAAGCAGTTGGCACTCTCAAATCTATTTTTGCCCAATGTAAAGAAGTAAGGAAGAAGATAGCTAATTTTGATGGCATTCTTACTTTGATCAATGCTATAATAGCTCCTTTTGAAGAATTCATGCAGGGTGAGTGTGCTCAAGTCTTGCAAAAGAATGCCATGTGTGCTTTGGAAAACATCTCTAGCGGTTTGTCTTACATGATCTCCAGTCTTAATCAAAGCTTTGAATCATGCACCTCACCCACCCAAATTGCTAACACATTAGGGGCATTAGCTTTAGCTCTTATAATATATGATAGCAAGGCAAAATCCACTAGAATTTTAGACCCTTCATTAGTTAAGCAAACATTGCTCAAGCAATTTAAACCTCGACTGCCCCTTTTTGTGTGGGAAAGAACCATTAATGTCCTAGCTAGTTTATAGGATAACCCCATACTCTCTATAAAGCTTACCAACTTTTATGCATAACATTTACTTGTTGGTTAAAGAGGGGCAGAGACAATTTCCCCTAGAAAAGGTAATTCTAGTTTAAGTGATTTTTGGAGTAAAACAAGAACTTATCCTAATGTAAGTTAAGAACTTAGCAGGAATTTGTCAAATAAGGAATTCTCTATCCAAAGGGGATGATGCGCCTGTTATTAATAGGATACCAAATGATATTCAATTGCTAAATGGCAGAGATAGAAAGTTGCATCTATCTAATAGTTAAGAGAGGCCAAAACTATCATCAAGCTTTCAAAATGGTGCTAAGGATACTTGTCCTATGACATTATCTAGTCCTTTCTCTAATGGTTTATCAGAACCTTTTTCGGCCCAATCTTCGCACTATATGTTGAAGATTAATGAAGCAAAGAAGATTTGGCATTATTAGGATTCATCTAGAAAAGTTCAAGGGCCATTTTCCATGGTGCATGATTTGCATGACTATTCATACCCTAGAAAGCCTCATTTGCTAGCCAAGGTACTGGTTAAGTTGGAGGTAGACTAACATTTGATCAAAATAATGGCATTGGTATGATGTTTCTAATAATCTTGTAAATGGATGAGATTTTGATGTTGTTATGAGAAATGAGTCAACTAATTTGCCTTCATCTACTCTTTTCCAGTCAGTTGGTACTTTCTTTGGAAATCCATCCCTAGAGGTTCATGGAGGTTTGCAGAACCCTGTGTAATGATCCTTGAGAATGTAGCGCAGAATGCTAAAAATGGTTTGAATTCATATGGCAAAACTTGGGTCCCCAAGTTTGAGAATGGTATGTTTTTAGCTCTATTGATATTTCCCAAGTACATTTACAAGTAACAACACCTGGTCTTATTCTGGCTAAAAAAATAACAAATGCAGGTGTTGACTTTAACACCACAGGTACAGCCATGCGAAATTTGATTGTTAGTGGCCATAATTTCCATGTTAAAACTCAAGCTTAAGGGATCTACTTTAGTTCCAAAACTTGAAAAAAAAAAAGCTGGCTCATTTCAATTACAAGGTCATGAACCACAAGCCTGGGGTGTTGCATCAACTCAAAAAGTGGAGCCTGATAACTTTTTTTCTGTGCCTACCAAACCTTCTCCTCATAGCCACTGGGTTGATGCTTCTTTTGTTTAGAGTTCTACCCTATTTAGTAGTGGAAATCCAATAAGGAATTTCCCCATGCCTGGCTTTCTTGGTATGACTATATTTGAGCCTTAGAGGCATGCTCTATAGTAGCAAAATAGAAGAATGTGGAACTTGCATAATATTTAAATTTAGTACAACTGGAAAGTAATGATATTGAGGGAAAAGTGGCAAAATTCTCTGAAAAAATAAAAATAAAAATAAAAATAAGTTAGCTGGAATCTACTTTAAGCCAATCATCTTTATAGAGTTCATGGCTTGAGGAGGAGTTGAAAATTATCAAGGACAAATGTTCTGAGCAAGTATAAACCATTAGTGTAGCAAACAACTAAGATTTGATATAGACATTTTATTCCAAATTGAACAACACTGAAAAAAAAAGGGGGCAAGTGAGTTGGAGTTGTTACTTGAAGCAGAAAAAAAAAAGAATTTCAAAGCTTGAACAACAGATAAATATGTTGGGAAAGAAATGCAGTGTTTCAAAAACAGATGCCAAGAAATATGTTAACAATATCCCAACCTTGACATTAGAGTTTGAGGCATTTCAAGTGCGGCATCAAGCCTTGAGATTATTATGCAAATAGCTAATAAGAAGGAAACTATTGCTAAGGAGATTTATTCTGATTTCAACTTAAGCCTGTTGCAAGAAGAAAATGAGGTCCTCTCCCCAGATGTGCATGGTATGAATGATACCATTAAACAGGAGCAGGTAACTATGAGACTGTGGCAGGAGAAATGGTCACTAAAGAGTGATCTAAAGTTTCTTCAATTAAGCTTGAGGATAATGGTTTTAAAGGACCTTATGACATTGGATCTTCTATGGATGTCATAAAACCTGAGATAAAGAGTCATATAAATCATTTTTCTAGGGTACAAGATTTTGATAATTCTAAGAAATCACAATAGTTAAATTGCTAGAAGATAGTATCATTGGTCCATCTAATGAGCATGGGTGCTACTAGTTAATATGAGAAAACTACAACTAAAATAGATGTAGATGTAAATGGCATGCTTGAAAGAACTAATGTGGAAAGTGATGTTGCAATTAGAATTCTTAAACCCAATAATCTCTTGCAATTTGAAGTCAAGCCATTAAGTGATATATTTGAAGATGATGTTGCTTATGAAAGGGGTAAAAGTGGAAAATTTGACATGACTAATGCTCAATGTAAGAAAGGGCTCATTATAACAGGTAATTCATTGCCAAAAATCCGGTAGTAGTGATTTTCAATCCCCAATAGTTTTACGAATGTAATGGATAGGTCTACAAAGGAGCCAACTACTATTGAGTACACAAATATATATATATATACACACACATTATTGGTTAAAAAGGAAGGCATGGAATGTGATATCAATAATAGTGGCAAAACACCGAAAGAACATATTAGCATTGTATCTAACATCAATCAAGAGATGCAAAATTATTAGTAAAGGTTCTAGAAGACTAAACTAAGAAGGCACTATCACTTTCCCTTTAAATATTAAGCATTCTGTTCAAAATGTTTTTGATCTTGAAGACAATCAAGTCAGAGGTCCTGTAGGAAAATTATAGTAAAGAAGAGATGACTTGGGAACCTAAGCCATTTATGAAGGAGAGGTACCCCCATTTGTTTGAATGACTTCTTAGTATGAATCTTCACTTCTTATGATTTTAGATCTTTAATCTCAATAAATAATCTGAAATATTATTTTGACCCTGTATAATTATGTTTTTAGAATTTGAGGATAAACTATTTTGTTAGGGGGAATGTTATGGGTGTTTTTAGTATAATACAAAATAGGCTATCAAAAGCCCAACAAACAAGTCCAATTGGATAAGGCCCAGATCAACTAAGATCGAGATCACTGAATAAAAACACCAGATCACCAGCTGCAAGCTTAGATCATAGGATGAAGGTCCAAGTGATGGCCTTAGGTCGATTGATAATGATCTCCAACTCGCTGGTTAAAATGTGCACCTCATTTATCTTACACAAAGCCCACTTTATTAAATCTGAGGCAAGGACCAACTTGCATGGCTAACTTGCAAACATTAATCAACAGAGATTAACTTATACTTAAATTATTATTATTTCCCCTTTTTAGACTACACCCTTGTAACTATAAATAGGGGGTTAAGATTGCTGTAAAAGAAGGGGAGAGGCCATTTGGAAAGAGCTAATTCTAGATAGAGAAAACATTTTGTAAAATATGGAGATTTTGTAAACTGTACATTCAAATGTTCTAAGCAATAACACTACTCTACCACGGATGCAGGGGTCAACAAATAATTTTAGCCGAACCATGTTAATAGCTCTTTGTTTCCCTTTCCCTATTCTTCCTTTTAGTTTCACTCTCCCTCTTTCATTCACATCAAGTGAATTGTAGTTTGGGGTCTCAAGAACTCTTTTGGTTGACGGAGTTTAGGTTTACCAAATTCCACCGTCAACAGGGAAGAGTTTGTAATGTCTTAAAAAATAATAAAAATAAAATAAAATATAGTTTATATGGACTAAAGTGAAGATTTTAAAATTTTGTTAGGACCATAATGTGATTTACCTTTTTTTCAGAAAGACCTTTTTGAAGGCGGTGAAAAATTGATGGGATTAAAGTGTAATTTATCCCATTTCTTTTATGATATATAATTTTCTAGCTCGCCTTCTTTCTCATGCTATCCAAAAACTTTTGACGTCCTTTATTCGTATCTTCATTTGTTTCTGTTGCCGGCTTTTGTTTCTCTTTAGGTTCTTCGTTTGGCGAGCTCCAGCCACCATCGGTCACTACTTCCGGTCCTCTCTAGCGGCTTTCCTCTTACTGGCTTAGTATGGTAGTGTTCCTCCCTTGCTTCAACTCCATTTGGCTAGCAATCCACACTAGAACATTAGTGATGTCCTAACTTTGGCCTAGCTGCTCACCTGCACTTTGGAACTAGTGAGTATTCCTAAATCATTGGATTTATTTTATAGTAATCCTACATTAAGTTTTTCAAGAGATCTAGTTGAAACCTTCACTATACAGCTAAAGCAAGCTAAAATTTTCCATGTATTTTGTGTTGTTTTGCTTTAGTGAAGTTTCTATTGGAGGATCAAGCACACCGACATCAAATATTTGGAGTTTCAACCAAAAAATCCAAGTAAGTGATTTTGCTACTTGATCTTGAAAGTTTAGCTTAGATATTGAAGTCTAATATTAATCTTTGGTAATATGCTTAGCTAGAGAATCTTAAATCTAAGCTCAAGTGTTAATTTTAACATTGATTATATCCAACTAGGTTAAATAACTCGATTTCTCCAAGTGGGTTGATTTAGCAACTTAAGGAACAATTAGATCATTCTAAAAAGTGTCTAAGGTGAGTGGACAATCCTTCTCTCTTGTAAAATCCCATTTGTAATATGAAATAATTTTATTATATAAAATATTATGAATCTTTTTAAATAATAGGATTTTCTTATATGTTAAAGTAGTTTTGAAAGTTTATTTATATGCTGTATGTGTATGCGAAATGATTCGTTGTGATAAAGTTATGCATTTTCATCTTGATTTATGTATTTAGAATTGGCTATTCTATTTTTCTTTATGAAGTATGACTATGGAAATGTTTTATGTTGTGTTTGAGTTATTGTTAGTATGATATGAATAAAATATCTCTTATTTGTGAATAGACCTAATAATATAATATTCCCAAATGACTTGTTGATTTGAGATCTTGGATCCACCAAAAATTGGTTGGTAACCCCGAGTGCACTTGTGACTAGTTTGTGTGATGAAGAAATAAGGGTGGACCTGTCAAATATACGAATATTTAGCATGTGCATTGAATTAGAGAAATAATGGTAGACCTATTAAATATATGAATATTCAGCATGCGTATTAGATTAATTATGGGCATGTTTATGATGTTATGGTTACCACTAGGAATTTTCCTTGGGATTCTACTTGACTGTATTGTTACTTGAATATTGATATATTTTTGAAAGTTTTATTGAAATTCTTTCATGTCTATGCCATAATGGATATTTTCATAATAGCATACATTGTTACTCACTTTTATGTTGTTGAATATCATAATTTTAATTATATAATTTCCTTGATGAATGAGAGCTTTCAAACATATTTTGAGGTTATGGCTGTCAAATGAGTAACTTTATTTTCATGACCACATATATAAATATATATTATTTTTATGGAATTGTCTACTCACTGAGTTTCTATAAAACTTACTCTTTTTTCTCAATGTTTTTCAGAGCCTGAGGATATACCTACCGTCTCTCCACCCCACACTGATACAAGATCTATTCCTTGATTGAATGGATCACTTTTACGGAGTATAAAGGTATATGAATGGTGAAAATTATGGCAGTTGGTAGGAGTGTGTTTGCATGTGTTTGGTTGCTAGATGCCCAATAAGATATAGAGAGTGTTATTTGAGCCACTGTATTTTGTTATATTGTCGTATAAGTTGTAATGGGCATGTAGCCCTTTCTATTTGTATAAGCCTTGGGCCCAAACATTCAAAAAATAGATAAAACTCTGTCAAATTTTTGGTAAAAATGGATATGTACATATTTGTATGTATTGATGTGATTGTATCTTGGGATGTTATCTTGCATCGTCAGGCTTACAGGGGGTTTTCTAATAGTGACTTTCTACACTGATCACAATCCATGAATTAAAGCGTGACATAGGCATTTTTATGTTGTAGGATTGCAAGGCTGAAGTGAAGCCATATAATCCATTTCCTAAGTAACTGGATCCGTAGACTATATTGATGGTCATTTTATTGAATATTGTAATAGCTACAAAAGTAGCAGATTTTATTGTCTAACCCAGATTAATAGGGTAATTGAAGCACCTTGTTCTATTTATTTTAAGGAATAATAGAAGTGAAAGACCATGTAATATCTCTCTTAAAAAGGTGAGAGTTGCTATTCTACTAGAACTGGCACTGGTTAAAATAAACTAAGTTGATCCAATACAGTATATAGTAAAATCGATGGTAAAAGTTGGAAAGTTCAATGCTCCTCTAGTAGTGGAAAAGAACCAAATCTTGTAAATGAAATACCTTTGAGGGAATCCTAGATAGCTCGCAAACCATGAACTACTAATGCCTATATGATATATCTATAGGAGCACAAATTTGATGTCAATGATGGAATTGATCTCACTAGTTTTTTAAAAAGCCATTTTAAGCATTAATTCTTTAGAATGGATGAAAGGTATAAATGATAGATTGCTTTAATGATCTTTAACAATATGTGAGATCATATAGAGTTACATATTGATTACAAGCCTATTAGATGCAAAAAGGTTTTTAAGATTAAAGGATACTCAAATGATGATTAAGAGATATAAGGCCATGTTGGTGGTGAAGAGCCACATTTAGAAAAAAAAAAAGCTCTGATTATAGAAAATTTTCTTATTTGTTTTAAAAATTCATTTCAAGTTGTTATGGTACTAATAGCTCATTTTCACCTAGAGCTTCACTAGATGCATGACAACCTTTTTGAATGGTGATTAACTAAAACTATTTATATGAACCAATTAGATGATTTCCAAGAGAAGAGTAAAGAATACTTAATCTGTAGATTTAAAAGATTCATATATATGATTTAAATTAAAGATCTAGACAATGGTATCTTAAGATTATTAAGATCGTTGTTTCTTTGGGATTCAAGGAGAATGATGTAAATTTGTGTATCCATTTTAAGTTGGATATGAGCATATTTGTGATTCTAATCTTATGTAGACAATATTCACCTTAAGAACAATGTTATGAGCCCAATGATTGAGATAAAGCATATCCTCTCTATATATTTTAGATATGAAGGATCTTAATAATGCCTTTTTTTTGTGCTAGGCATATAGATTCATCATGATAGATCTCGAGGTCTTCTTAGTTTATCTCAAAAATTATATGTTAAAAAAGTGCTTAGAAGGTTTAATGTATTTTATGTTCTCTCCAAGTATTGCACCTTTGCAGAGAGGTGAGATTCTTTCTAAAGTTTAGTATCCTTAAAATAATATAAATATTAAATTAAGTCCTATATACTTCCCTTATTGGTAGCCTATTATATATGTATACATCTTGATATCACTATTGGTTTAGTGTACTTGGGAAATACTTGAGTAATCTTGGTTAGAAATATTAAACTGGTGCAAAAAAAGTTATGGAGTACTTATAAAGTACAAAAAATCTTTATGCTAACATTTCACAGATTTGGTGATCTGATTGTTGTAAGCTACTATGACTCTAATTTTGTGAATTATCTAGATGATAAGAAGTTAATATCTGGATACATCTTTAAGATGATAAGAGAAGCTATACCATGGAAATTATTGAGCAGTCAATTACAAATAGGTAGAGTATACATCTTTGTGAAGTCACTTATGAGGCTATTTGATTAAGGAATATGATATCTAGATTCAAAGTTATAAAGAGTATAACTAAGACCTTAACCATATGTTGTAATACTACTATCATGGTGAACTTCTCTCAAAATAATAATGAAAGTACTACTTGCATAAGTTTTTTGATATTAAGTATCAATTTGTAAGAGAGAAAAGATACACAAGTATTATACATATTACCATAGATCATATGCTTGTGGATCCACTAATCAAAGGCATAGGTGTAAAAATTGTTTGTGAACAAGTGATAGAATGAGTTTGGCTAAGCTTTTTGGTGTTCAAGGTCAGTGGGAGTTTCATGTTTCTCATTAAAATGATGAACTAGTGTTACTATTATCTCGAGATTAATAAAATCTTGATGATATTGTCATATGTTTCATATATATGCATATATGATATTGTTAATGTGCACATTTGTTCTATGGCATATTGATGAAGACATTTAGACCTTGTCTCATTATTATGTTGAGATTTATTCTCATTTAGGCATCTCATGTGGATGCATGGATCATTTCATAAAAATGTACATATGATCAAATTTTGATATGTATGTCTCGTTTCTCAAACATTCTACATCATGTTTGGATCATTGGAATATAAGTATTCAAGATATGTATAGCATTAGCATTCTTATTAGATATGATGATCTATATTATTGAGTACTTATGATTGACCTATGATTATAGGTGTCATGATGGTTGTTGTTGACTTTTATTGTTGTAGTCTCATATTGCAATTCATTTTGTTTGTTAAACTATATTATCCAAGTGAGAGATTGTTAGAATTTCCTATGTGGACTATTATAGTTTAATTAATTATATGTTATTGGATTAAATGAATATTATGAAAACTAATTATATTAAGTCAATTAATTAAGTGATCAAACTATTGGACCCATAATGTCACCTAGACCATTAGTAGACTTTAGTACTGTGAGCCTTGTAACTAGGCCACAGATGATGGGATAGTTGGCCCAATAGGATTACAATAACATAGGTCCTTACTTACACCCTGACAGAGCTATAAATGCCCTACTAAGGATACAGTTCAGTTTCTCTCCCTTTCTCTACTAGGGTTTATAAGGAGTGCACCTGTTATGGAGAATTCGCTTTAATGGATTTACATTGAAATATCATGTATGCATATTTATTGAATTAATTTATTATTTTGTTTAAATTTAGATGCTTTATAACATGATGTATAGATCTGGTTATTAGCTAATACTTTGTGTTGATTATAACAAAGTTAAGATTAAAGTTATGCATAACACAAAAAAAGGCATATCACATTAGTGAAAATTACCAGATCAACAAACACAAGATAAAGCTTAACTAAGTTTCAAAATATATATATTGCAATAGGAATTTTTAGTTATTGAATTTTGATGTTCGATATAAATGAAAAAATGATTATTTATTGATTAATCCAATAAGATCCTTGTTTAGTAGGATTAATAATTGATCTAATCCATTTATTTAAGAAAATCAAATATATGGGTATGGATAAGGCCAAACAATGATGGATATATATCACCACCTCTACCTTTCTAGGACTTATCAGTTCACCTTGCTTCAGCCAAAACCTCAATAATTCTTTTTTTGTTTCTAAAAACTCATAAAGAATGCTTTTTCAATTTGATTCAATCATTTTTTTTTATTGAATTTGATCTAATCAATTTATCTCTTGGTTATAAATCAACATGTGTCTTGGATGAGAACCAACATGTCTTTTGAATATGAATCAACATATCTTTTAAATATAAACCAACATGTTATTTTTATAAAACTACTCATATACCATTATATCTCCACTATAATCTACAAACTAAACAACATTAAACTTGTAATAAAACCCAGGTAGACTTGTGGCCATTCACATTATGCACAAACAATAAATTATTGATACCAATAATTGGCATTAAAGCTATTATGCACATTGGTCCATGCGGATTGACTATAAATGAATTATATAGGTCTGTAAAAAATATGAAGTATTATTTTGACTGTATGAGTCCTAATGTGAGTGCTCCGCGGACTTAACGAACCAACCAACAGACCATTCTATTTGTTTATAGAAAAATCATTTTAAATCCTTTTAATTTTTCTAAGTCATTTTAATTTCTTAACTCAAAATAAGACTTTTAAACTTAAAGGGTGTTTAGTCAGGAAACTGTAGAAGGTTGATAATAAAATTGAAAAACGAATTCCCTTACTAAGTGTTTTGATTCATTTATAGTGGAATCTATTATCAATACTTAACTTTAATGAACGCTCCCTATTTGAAACTCTTTCCCTATCTAAGCTTTTAGAAAATGTTATCCACTAGAAATAAAAATCACTCTTCTATCTTTCCTTTTCTCACCTTACAAAGATCCAACCACCCACCGCCACTTAATGTTATTGATCATCGCCTACCACTATCTTATGTCATTGACTACTGCCCACTATCATTATTACCATTGACCACTATTTACCACTACCAATCATTGTTAACTATTATCTGTCATCACCTATCACTGTTGATCATTGCCTACTATCACTATTACTATGGAATACCATCCATCACTACTAACCGTTATTGACCATTATCTACTATTACCTATCACTATTGATATAATACCATAGATTTTCTAAAATCAATTTTGATAACAACATAGGAAAATTAAAAATTTTAAGAAATTTGAAATGATAGATCTGAAGCCACATGAGGCCCAAATATAATAGAAATAGACCATATGAAATTTTAGAAATTTTTGGAGATCAAATTCTTGTTGTGAATGTTCAAAGAACAAAATTTATATTTTTTAGATTTAATTTTCAAAAAACTTTGGGAATATCAAAACTGGGGTTATGAATGTTGGATGAGCACAAAATTAGAGCCATTATAAAGATATTTAATTAACTAATTTGTATTAAAATTTCTTGGTTATTGGTTATTGATAAGTTCGTTAAATTTGAGCTCAAAATGGAAGAAATAGGAAAATTACTAAAAAGAGAAATGGTCAACTTGTAATTATTTAGAAGTTGACTTATTTTTTCCATTTTACCCCTCCCTTAGCCAGCTTCTCTTCTTCTTCTTTAGTTTCTTGGACTACACAAGTCATGCAATTGCTTCTTCTTTTCTAAGTTTACTTTCTCTCTCTACCTTCACTCTCTTTCTCATCAAGTAAGCTCACTAACTCTTCTATTTTCTTTAATTTTTACTACTGAATCCTCTTTTCTTCCTCTTAGTTTTGATATGAAAATCATGTTGATTCATTTGTTATAATTCAAGTTGTAAATTTTTAAGTTAATAATTACTGTTCACTCTAAGAACCCATATCAATTTTTTAAAGCTTTAGAGCTCAAATCTTGTATATTTAGTCTATTTTTATGTAATAAAACTATAATCAAATGATATCTAATTGTTTGTTGAGAGAAAAATATTCAAATAATGAAGAAGCTAACATGCTCTTCTTTTTATTTATGAAGAGTATTGAGGTTTATAGGTGAGATCAATAGTGATTTGACATATCTAACCTACTTATAAGTAAATTTTACCATTATTGTGAATTAATATATGTTTCATGCTTGTGATCTGATGAATATTTGATAATAATTGGTGAAAATGGATTTTGTGATTGTGAGGCATAATTTGTGATTGAATGGATTGACTCATAAAATGATTAGTTTGCTATTAAAATAGTTAGGTTTTATGTTTGTTTAAGCTTTCAAAATATATAATGATGAGATCTTATAGTGTATGGCTGAATTGAAAGTTCTCCTTCCCTGTTTTTCTACTGTTGCTTGCAATTTCAGTTCATGCAAGTTGAATCATAGCTTTTTGAATTAAATCACTCATAGAATCCTAGTAGTTTGGCTCTTATGATTCAAATCAAAACTTGAAGTAGATTTGTGCAATTCGAATCGATATTTCTTACTTTGCTTTTCGATTCCAATTACGATCTTGATTGCGTTTGTAATTGAACTTTTCGAAAGATTGCACAACTGATTTTCCTCAAGTCCAACCAAATCTTTCACATTTGAACTCTTTGATTTTAATTGCAATTCTACTCAAATTTCTTCAAAGGTAATTATAATATAATATCATTGAATTTAACAATAGGTTATGTAAATTATTAATATGAAATTAATTATAATAATCATATGACACAACAAAGAATGTGTGGCACATTTGCAAACAGAATGTAACTTTCATGACTAGGATTATGGCTAAATGAGAATAATGTGATATAGTTGTTGTGAGAATTATATTGCTTAATAGTTGTTACTTTTCATAAGATCTGAAATGGAACATGATATCATGAATGATGATGGAATGCGTTGATGTGATCTTGATGATATATCTATCATGAGATTGATATCCTTAACTATTTGAAAGCCTTTATAAGGCTTGAAATGTGAATGATGGGTTGTGATAAGGAATAATGAACCAGATCCTGATCTGTGTATTTTGAAACAATGAGTAGGATAAGACTGGCTTGGAAGAATGAAGCTAGGATTATGCAAGATAAGGGGGAACGAAGTAACAAAGAAATTTACGATTCATTGTTACGACTTGTTTGACTTGTTTATATTGCTATATGAAATATTAAAATGCGATATTATGAGATTTGAATACATAATAAATCAAAGTGGTGACTTGTGTCTATGAAAGGCCGACTCAACATAAAGCATTAAAAAGATTGTGATGTGATGATCCTCATGAATGGATGTTTGTTATTCAATATTTGCTTATGAAATTTGCATGAGAAATGGTTGTCTAGTTAAGGTATGATTGCCTGTACATACATATATATCCTTTGTTGTTTGATGAGTTCATAAGTTTAGTACGTTTCATTCACTGAGCCCTAACTCATTCTTCTGTGGATTATTTTTTAGATTCTCAAAACATTGTCGCCAACCCTACCCCTGCAAAGTAAGAATGGATAACAATCCGATGAAAATCACCACTGATACTTACACCACCACGGTCTCAAGCCCTTTAGGATCATATAAAATAAACATCCATTATATTATCATCTTGAATTTGGTAGGAAGCGAATTTCTTCATGATATCAAGATCATTCCACTGAAATCACCCAATGTACTCTTAATAATGGTCCTCGGATAGTTTGACCCCTAAAAGGTCTACCATCAATGTATAAACAATTTTGCTACCCCTTTTTTAAAAAACTTGTAAATAGAAGGGTCATAGGGTTTAGTTAGGTTAATCTATACTTTTGATATTATAGTAAGACATAGATTAATCTAACTTCTTTTGAATGCCCTATTTGAGAAGCATATAAGGTAGTTTGGGATGGTTCTTAGATTTTTAGGGAAGGTTGAAAATGTTGTCTATGAACAATTTGTAAGAATTTGGTACAATCAGGCAATATTGGTATTAGCCTATTGGGTGATGCCAGTATAAATTATATAATAAATATGTATATATATTTTCAATGAGCATCCTTGTCCTTCTTGAGTTTGCTGTATTTTAGTTAGTCAATAAGATTTAAATAATTATCACTAAGGAAATACTAAAATGACTATAATAGGAATAAATGGTAAAGACTAGTGAATATTCAAATAGGGAATAATATTCATGTAAATCATAATCAAGGTTTTCGAGGTTATGACAATTGATAACTATCTACCACCACTTACTATCGTTGATCATTATCTACTACCACCTATCATTATTGACTATCACCCACCACTACCTATTATCGTTGATCATCATCCATTGTTGTTAACCACCACCTAACCAAACAACAAGAAAAAAAATTATAAACAATGTGATTATATTCCGTGACTAAACCAAACAAACCGAAAGATAATAGTTATCATTACTCTTATTTCTTCTTATTTGATTTCATTCATTTTTTATTTTCAGAAGTTAAATCAAATGTCCCTTAGAAGATTTTGAAATCATATACTTATACTCATTCTTAATACTAAAAAACTTAGAAATAATAACAAAAAAACTTAAAGAAATAGAAGTTCCATATCATAAATAACTCCATAACACATCAAATTCGTATATATATATATATATATAAAAGAAACAAAGAAAGAAAAGATATCTGAATAAGTCTATAATTATATATTACGAAATATGAATTTATGTAAATAAGTAAATAAAAAAAAAACATATCTATTTGTAAACACTAAGTTCGGGCCACGTAAATCACGAATCAAGCGAACTGTACTCAAATAAATATGTATTTTAATGAGTCTTAATTTAAAAGATTTTAATTTATATTTTTTCGCAGATTAACAGATACATACTCAGATCTATTTTGTCAACTTTAATTGGCATGACAGGGCATAAAACTGACGAAAATGTTAGGACATGTACTCAGAAACATTGTTAAATTTAACTTTGTTCAAAAGGGCTGAATACTACACTCATATTCGAGTTCATACGAAGAAACAACCAACTATTTATGTCAACAGTTGACAAGAGAACAAAAATAAAGCACTAGTGTTGGGCACAAACTAACAATACATTCATCCATCACATCTGTGATCATGCCAACATAATTATTGATATGAATAACCAACAAGAGGACATAAATGTTGTAACCTGTACTTTGAAAAACTCTTAAACTTATCACTGTTCAAAATGACTAAATCCACATCAATGTTCATGTCTTTGTTATTACCAATAGTTAATGAAAATACATGAATCGAGTATAAGTACTGGATTATGTACCTACCACAACTTATAACTGGGGACATTTAGTTTATGAATCCTTTTATATTTTCAAAAATATTTTAATAGAATTCAATATTTTTATGTTTGATTTATAATTTAAAAAAAATATCTAAAATTGTGAATATTTTTAGGAATGTTTTTAATCTTATATTTCTCAAAAATAAAATATTCTTATAATGTGAATATTTTTTAGAATGTTTTTAATTCAATATTTGTATAAAATATTTCTATAGAAAGAGGTGGATATCCTATGTTATTATGACATAAAATGAAATGAAACATTAATTATGGTTGACAGGCTGAGGAAGTGAATTAAGAAATGATATGATCAAGATTTGGGCTAATTTATCTAAAAAAAAACTCATTCATACGTACAGAAGACTTTACACAAAATCAAAACTTATTCATCGTAACCATTTATTTTGGCTCAAATCATTTCATTCATTTTCAATACCTTTCCATTATTATTTCCTAAAAGAAATGGAAGTTGTTACCAATCACTTCAACCAATCCAAATTAGAAAAATCCCATCCATTCATGACCTTCAACATCATCATAAAATTGGAAATAGTAAAGAAATAAATTAAATGCCCAGTGAGAATTGCAATTTTTTGGATAGTTCGTATCATTAATTTAAAGAGAGAGAGAGAGAGAGAGAGAGAGAGAGAGAGAGAGAGAGAGAGAGAGAGATAAATAATGCATTTTTACAGATTTTTGTTAGTATATACAGTTAAACCTTCATAAATTAATACTCGATAAATTAATAACGTCCCTAAAATAATATTTTTTTTCGGTCTCAACTTAGAACAGTTTATAAAATTAGTAATTTCGATAAATTAATAAGATAATAATTTTTAGAAAGACCCTTATATAAATCTATAGTCTTGTCAATATCATAAATTAATAATTCTCTAA
>JANHAO010000110.1:0-54165 GCA_026873985.1 Saraca asoca
TATATTGAAGTCTCCAACTCACGTGTGTTATATTTCTCTCCACCTCATAAATTATACACAATGTCATACATGTTATTTTCCAACAGAAATAGGCTCCAGCAGCTGAACCTTTAAGCTGCTCAACTGAAATAGAACACAGCTTGTTGTTGCGAGGCAGCAAATTGGGATGAGCGGAGCAGCAGAAGTGATCACCAACTCTCTTGGTTGCAGTCCCGTGGAGCAGAGCTACTATCCAAACTCGGCTATTCTGTGGCACATGATGGTGGTCCAACAGCAACTTGTTGTACGTAGGCGCTCGGCCTGAACACTCTGCTGCACAGCACCGCAACTCAAACTGCAGCATGGGCTCCTCCGTCACTCTACTTCATGTGATGGGCGCCGGCTGCGAATTTTAACAGTAGGCCAGGTGAAAGTACAGCTGCTTCTCTGCTGCAACCATCTCAAGTGTAGAACAGGCATACTCCCTTCTTGGTGGCCGAACAAGAGCATGCGACTGTCTTGAACCCTAGCAAGAATTGCAGTAGTTGTTAGGAAGGCTCAGTAATGTTTACCATGACATCCATAGACTAAGTTAAACATGGGATAAATGTCGAAGCTTGAGTTCACTGTGGGATGATTGAAAGAGTTTGGCTGTTGGAGTCCATATGATCGTAGGAAAGCAACGGAGCAAGAGGCACTGCTGATCTTCTGCTTCAATTGCAGCAGAAAAGGAAAGGGAGAAAGCTCTGTAAGGATTTCTATTTTCAGGAGAAGAAAGCAGAAGAAGCTGGGTTGGACTTCTCTTTTCGGTAGGCTGAAAGGCGCTCATATAATTTCCCCAACCAGCACAGTTTTGGTATTAGGGAAGTGGCTAAACTGAAACATGAAAAAAAAAAAGTTTGGTGTGCTGCTGCTGCTAAAAAAAAAAAAATAAAAAAATAAAATCAAAGGGTTCCTTTTTTGAAAAAGTCAAAATATTTTAAACTATATCTATATAGTAGTCCACAAATAATCCCTCTTTGTATGCTTATAATTTCAAAGATAAAAGAACATTAAAATGCCTATACCATTTTTGCATATTTTACCAATACGTTTAAAGAATAAAATAATGCAACTATAGTTAAATCATTTCCAAAATGCTATTTTAACCAATTCTGCATATCATAAAATAGGTATACCAAATAAAGTGAAGCCCAATAATTATAAACTTATTTATATAAAGTTTTGTCTAATTCTTAAAATTTCAAGGCATAGATAAGGTATCATAAAAAATTATGACATATTCAATACACAATAAAAATGATAAAGATATTTACTAATGATGTATGAAGGCATAACAATGGTGTATCTCTTCATGCCATTTTCGTGGTTACAGAGGCATCTGGATACTATAATCTGCAAGATTATAGCCAGTGGTTGTTGCTGCTTCTTCTTCCTCCGCTTGTTTTTCTTCTTTCCTTGTTCCTAATCAAAGAAAAAAGCACTTCTCGATCTTCTATTTCAACTCCTCTTCTCCAACTTTTCTTGTGATCTGGATCCATAGAGCAAATATGATATTTTTATGAGTTTCAGAGGGATGGGCACCCATTCTGGTTTTCTAAGCCATTTGCTTAATGCTTTATTTGAAAAGAAAATTGATACTTTTGTTGACTATAAACTCAAGGAAGGGATGAAATATCACCCACACTTCTTACAACAATTCAAAAATAAGAAATTTCATTGGTCATATTCTCTGAACATTATGCTTCTTCAAAATGGTGTTTAGAAGAATTAGCCAGAATAATAGAATACACGGAAAAGCATAAACAAATTGCAATACTTATTTTTTTACAAAATTGATGCATCCAATGTTCGTTACCAAAGTGCAAGTTTTAAAGATCAATTTGCTAAACATAGAAAGGGATTTGACATGCTAGAGTTGCAGAAGTGGCAGAGTGCTTTAAATAAATCTGTGAATTTATCCGGATTTCATTCCTCAAATTATAAGTGCTCTACTTGTTAATTATTGCAACATATAATAAATCTTAAGTTAGTTTTGATTTATTTACTATTACATATAGCATAAGCATACCTATTTAATTCGTTTATTTTGTTGCAATGATTCTAAACTTGGCTGTCTTCATTCTTTTCCATATCAGATTTTGCCATTGTCACAAAAATTGCCCAGTTTCATTAATTGGACTTGTGATACCTCATTTACATATCTCCTTTCTGAATGATCAATAGACATCGACAAACTCTAAAGAAATAAGGTTTTGGTTTAATTATTTTCTTCAACCCTCTGGCTTCACTTAATTTATAATGTGATTCTTGTTTTGAATATCATCATGTTTATGGTTTATTTGATGGGATAGTTTAATGAATTTTGTGTTAGTAACATGAATAGGTGGACATCACTCTATTGATATTGCTTAGTAATAGCTGAAATTTAAATTACATAAACTCATGTCCTTTCAAAAAATAAAATAATTGTAAGCCATTCTAATTTTTTTAAAATTATTTGTCACTTAAATATAAATAAAAATGATGTAAAAGCTTTATATCAATAATCGAGAAGACCCACAAGTTATCCACACATGTGATTTACTAATAAAACTTAAAGGAAAAGTGATATGCAGTATTTAATTAGAAACAAAAAATAAGTATAGATACAAATAAAAACTTTTAAATTGTAATGATTAATTAGAGCTTGAATGAAACAATAGGAGTGGAAAAGTAATTGGGTAACAAATAATTTGAAACACTAGGATTTATTTATACAAATTAAAACTATAAGAATAAAATTACAAATTCAATAAAACTATAAAGACTAAAATCTCTATCTTTCTAAAATAATTTAACTAATAAACTATATTGTTAATATTCTTTTATTTTATGTGATACAGATTCGAAGCTGAACTCATTGAAAAAATTGTTGAATATGTGCTGAGGAGGTTAAATCAAACAAAGGACCAAAGTGATTTAAAAGGTCTTCTTGGAATTCATGAGCGCGTTGCACATTTAGAAGCCTTGTTAAGCTCAAAGTCACAAGGTGTTCTTATCGTTGGAGTTTGGGGCAGGGGTGGTATTGGTAAACAACTATAACTGAGGTTTTGTTTGCTAGATTGTGCTATGAATATGAAGGCATTGATTTTGTACACCTAAGCGAAGAGTTAGAGAGACATGGACCGACACAATTGAATGATAAGCTTCTTTCTAGGCTTTTAGACGAAGATCTTCGCATTGTCATTTATCATAGCATAGCTAGTTATGTCAAAAGAAGACTTTGTTGTTAAAAGCTTCTTATTATTTTAGATGATATTAATTATCCTAAACAATTCAAAATTTTAATTGGGGAGTATGAGTGATTTAGATTAGATAGCAGAATCATTTTGATAAATAGAGATAAACATGTATTGATTAAAAAATGTGATATGATATATGAGGTCAATCTGTTAAATTTTGAAAGAGCTCTTCAACTCTTTAATTTGACTGCCTTTCTAGGAGATTATTGCGTAAAGGAACAAGAATGTCATAAACTTTCACTGCACATGGCTAATTATGCAAAAGACATTCCTTTGGTTGTAAAAGTTTTAGGTTCCTTTCTTCGAGGCAAAGATAAAGATGAGCAGGCAAGTGAGTTGCAAAAATTTAAAAAAATGTCGTACCTAGAGATTCAAGATGTATTAGAATTGAGTTTTGAGAGACTAGATGATGAATAAAAAGATATTTTCTTATATCTTGCATGTTTCTTTAGCAAAGACTCAAAAGAGAGGATTACATATTTACTTGATGCTTGTGATTATCATACAACTATATATCAGGTTAAGAGTTCTCAAAGATAAAAGTCTTGTAACCATCTCCAACTAAGAACTTGTATCTATGCATGACTTGACACAAGACATGGATCAAGAAATTGTTTGTATGAAATCTTGCAAGGATCCTGGGAAACAAATTTATCTATTGGATCCTAATGAAATAGATAAAGTCTTGAAGAATAACATGGTAAGAGTTAAATATTATTAAAGAATTGACTTGAATACATGCATATTATTTTTTGTTAGCTTTAAATAATATATGCTATGTATATTTGTTTTGTTTGAATGATTTGCATCTTTGCTTGACAGGGGATTCAAGCTATTGAAAGCATATGCTTAGATATGTCCAAACCGAAGAAAGATATTTACTTAAGACCTCAAGCCTTTATTAGAATGAACAATCCAAAATTTTTGGAATTTAGATTTTGAACGAATGAGCAAAGATGCGTGGTATATTCTCCAAATGAAGGCTTTCAGTCATTGCCAATGAGTTAAGATACCCTTTTCTGGACTCCTATCCTTCGAAATCTTTTCCTCTAAGATTTTGTGTGGATAATCTTGTTGAGCGTAGCATGCTTGGCAGCAGCTTGAAAGACTATGGGATGGTGTTATTAGCTAGTTCTTATATCCTGAAATGAATATGTCATTATAATGAAATTATAATTCCTTTATGTAGTAATAGCTTTGTATCATACTAAATAATTACTGAAATCAAATAATAAACTACTAATTATTAGAATTGTTCACGGGCTTAGTTGGTCTAGTTTAGGCCGAAGCCCATAAAAATTAATAGTCTTTGAGATTTGGCCCAAGTTTAAGTGTATGCAAAATTGTCCATTACTCAATTAAGGCCTAAGACTAGGCTTATGGGCAAAGCCCAAGTTTTGCCCATAGCCCATTATCAATCTACATTGTTAAACTTTATAATCATATCACATTTTTTTTAAATATAAAAATTACGAAAAAAAAAAATTGTCATGAAGTTTATTTGGTAAAAGATGAAAATTTTATTTTAATTATTGCAAACAATAACATTTGTCTTACATTATAGTTTTATTTTTTGATACACTTAATAAGAACTAATATTAAGTGAGTAACTAAAATATACATAAAAAAAATATAAATTTTATTATTTCTATAAATTTTCTAACAACTTCTCATCAATGTAATATAATTAACTAATAGTTTCATATTCTTCATATAATAATTTACAAATATTATACAATCAATCAATAGTATTATTTTATAACACATGTAATTATATAATGGTAGGAACTAAAAAGGATTTAGATTAGAAAGGAAAACAAACAATAAATATAAAATTATAGTATTATTTTCAGGAATATTTTGAATCATTGTTAAACTTCATTATAACTAAATTTAACATGGGATGTAATATGAAAAAAGTATAGTAATTAATTTCAAATCTAAATATTAATTTACTTCTTTCCTTGATTTTCTTTAATATATATGTGAAAATAACTTTAGTAATGACATCTATTTTCCACTTTTGAAGCAAGGGAATTGAAACTACCAAGCTTATCTATTTTACCAATACCAAGTTAGTATATATACTCATAAAACATAGTTAATCACTGTGAATAAATGCATATATACATTGGTTAAAAAGAGAATGTTTACCAAAAAAAATTATTATCACAAAAAAGATAATATTTACCATTTTTATTCTCAAAGAAAAACTAGAAGGAAATGTCTTTAATCTTTCACTTTCTGACTAATTAATTAAATGCATATTTAAATGAAAATTTAAACTTATTTTTGGAAAGTAAATTTACTTTTGCAACTTTACTTTTTTAATTAAAAATGAAAAGCTTGTGACCATCTAGCCATTTTCACTAAATAATGTTATCATATGTGAAGATATTTATCATATAGTATAACTTAACATGTACTATGTTCTTTTTTTTAATAAATACTTACATACACAATGCATTACAATAATTATTAAAATAATATTTGAAATATTAAATCAATTAATTTTGAATTATTAATTGAAAATTTTTAGAAATTTTTTATAAATGTAATTCGGAATTGGGCTTAGGTCCAATGCAGCTCAAGCTTGGGCTTAGCAATCAAGAGTAAGGAAATAACCAAAATTTTAGAAGACATAACATCTAATGAAGTACATTCTTTACAGCTCAAAACTCAAAAATAACCAGCAAAGCAATTTCATTTAAAAGGAAAGTAGATCAAATTGGCGAACTCTCACAAGATAAATTCCCCATGCAACTTTCATTGCTTTTAAGATGGGAAAGTATTTCACTTGATTTAAATTAATGAAAATACACTATCATAAGCTTGCTTAGCATCTAATTTTTAGTACTCAAATTACATGCATGACATGAATCAAAAAGACTTCATAAGGTTGGGATGTGCCAAGGGAAAAGTGAAGAAAAGGAGTGATAAGGATATGAAAGTGTAAAATCAAATAGAATAAAACAGCATTGTGGCATAGACTCAAATAAGTAAATAACTAATTGAAATTGGAATTTATATCACAAAATTTCACATTTATCACTCCTCCTTTTCTTCTCTTTTTCTTTTTTTTTTTCACTTTCTTTTATTTTGAGCTTTTTCTTTTTGGAAATTTTCTTCTCTTTCAAATTCAAAATTTCTTTTCTTTCTTTTGCCTTTTTTTTCCTCTTTAATTAGATTGAGCTCTTTGTCACCTTTTTCTTTTTCATTTAGTTCTTCTTTTCTTTTTTCTTTTTAACCATTGTAATGAATCACATTTGCCATTTTACCAAATAATTAGCACACTCCCACATTTGTTCAATAACCTATCCTAGTAATGAATTAAATGCTATACTAATCCCTAAGGTTAGGAAAAAGTAAAGACATTTAGGGCTTGGCTTTTTAATGAGCTGCATAACAAGAAAAAGGTCAATAAGGCTTAAAAGGGCTCAACAATGGTACATTGTAAGGTTAGCTAAAAGAGCAAAAGTGGCTCAATCAAAGAATTCTTTAATCATATTCATGCATGTATGTGCCAATGTAATCTCAAGAAGATTTAAAGTAAGTCCTAAAGCAATAATTTTATGAAAGAAAATCACACATAACAAAGAATAGGAGCATAATAAAATGATCAATATTGGCTCAAAATCTCATAGGATATATGTCTACCAAAATAATCTATAAACATTTCAAACTCTATCACTATGTTAATCAAATTCAAGGATCAAGAGACATGGCAATTTATTCAATCATACTATACAACCATCAAAATTAATTACAACCTACTCAAGGCCTAAGCAAATTGATCATTATTGAAAACATCTAAATAAACAAAAGACACACAATTTTTTTTTTCACAGACAAAGCAAAACAAAACAAAGACAAAGCAATCCTAAAATGTCCCCTAAACTAAATTTTACATTATCCTTAATGTAAGTACAAAATCATCAACAAAAACATGGACACTTAAAATAATAGAGAGAGGGAAAGAGATGCTTGGGTTGCCTTCTGAGAAGCACACTTGTTTAACATTATTGGCTTGATGGCCTATTAGATTTTTTCTCAATTGGCATCATTTGAACAAACTAGCTCTCCTAGCTTCACTTCCTTTCCTGCATGCTCTTGGAAGACTTCAAAGAATGGCTTGAGATTATGCCCATTGACCTTGAATACCTTGTCAGTTGCTAAACTCATGATCTTAAGTACACCATAAGGAAACACATCAGTAACAACAAAGGGTCTAATCCAATGGGAATGCAACTTACTGAGCCTCAATTGAAGTCTTGAATTGTAGAGTAGAACTTTTTGTCTAACTAAAAATTGTTTCCTAGCAATCATCCTATCATGGAATGCCTTGGTCTTTTCTTTGTATATACATGAATTCTTATAGGGCTCAATCTGAATCTCCTCCAATTCTTGCAATTGCAGCTTCATTTGCTCATTAGCTTTATCCATCCTCATGTTATAACTCTTCATTGCCTAAAAAACCTTATGTTGTAACTCCCTAGAAAGGTGACATGCTTTGCAAAAAATTAACTTGTGAGGAGACATCCTAATAGGTGTCTTGTATGTTGTTCTACAGGCCCACAATGCATCATCCAATCTCAAGTTTTAATCTTTTTGCTTGGCTTCAATGTTTTTCTTAAGATGGACTTGATTTCTCTATTAGATAGTTTAGCTTGTCTATTTGTTTAATGGTGATAAGGTGTAGATGTCTTGTGGAAGAATCCATATTTCCTCAACAACGCTTTAATTGTTCTATTGTAGAAGTGGGTCCCTTGATCACTCACCAAAGGTTTTAGAATTTCAAACCTATGAAAAATGTTAAACTTGATAAAACTTATAATAGCCTCAGAATCATTAGTCCTGGTGGCTTTTGCTTCCACCCACTTTGAAACATAATCCGTAGCAAATAAAATGTAAAGAAAACCATAAAATGAAAGGAATGTTCCCATGAAATTAATGCCTTAACACATAAAAAATCTCACACATAAGAATATGGGTTTGCATCAATTTATTTCTATATGTCAAACTACACATTCTTTGACATTACTTACAACATTTGTAAAACACATATGAATCATGAAACAAAGTTACCCAATAGAAACCATAATCTAACACTTTCCTAGTTGTTCTTTAAAATCTAAAATGTTCACCACAGGCATAAACATGACAAAAGGAAAGAATAGACTAAAACTCATAATCAAGCATGCATCTCCCAATAATCTAATCAAAACAATACCTCTACAAGTAAGGATCATCCCACATATAATACTTAGCATCATTTTTTAGCTTCTCTTTCTTGAATCTACTCAAATCATTAGGCAAACTCTTAGTAACTAAGAAATTCACCAAATTAGCATGCAAAGAAACATTAACTTGCAGCTTTTCAAGCTATTTATCAGGGAATAAGTCATGTAGTGGCAATAGATCCTCCTTTTTTATTAACTTACTAAAATGATTTGCCATAGGGTTTTTAGGTCATTTTTTGTCCTTTATCTAAAGGTTAAACTCTTGTAACAACAGAATCCATCTAATGAGTTTTAGCTTTGTATCTTTCTTGGAGAGTAAATATTTCAAAGTTGCATGGTTAGAAAACACAACACTCTTAGACCCAAGCAAATGTGAATGAAATTTATCCAAAGTAAACACTAGTCAAAAGTTCTTTTTCTATTGTAAAGTAATTGCATTGGGCTAGATTAAGAGTCCTAGAAGCATAATGAATCACATGAGCTTGCTTACAACTTGTTGCCCCAAAATCACTCCCAAAGATTGCTTGCATCACATATGATCCTAAATAGCAATTCCTAATTAGGAGGCTAAATGATAGGGGTAGATATTAATGCATCATTCAACTAGTCAAAAGCCTCCTTGCTTGGTTGGCTGAATTCAAATGGACCCTCTTTTTGAAACAATTTGGACAAGGTCAATGCTATCTTGGAGAAATCCTTGATAAACCTACATGCCCAAGAAAGGAACGCACTTCCCATACATATGTGGGGTAGGTTAAGCTTAAGATCAAATTAATTTTTGCCCTACTAACCTCAATGCCTCTACTTGACACCATATGTCCTAATCCCTTGCTCAACCATAAAATGATATTTTTCAAAATTTAAAACTAGGTTTGTCTCTATGCAATGTCTAAGCACATAGGTCAAGTTCACCAAACATGCATCAAATGAATCATCATAAATAGTAAATTCATCAATGAAAACCTTTATGCAATGCTCTAAAAAATCTGAAAAAAATAATTACCATGCACCTTTGAAAAGTGGTAGGTGCATTGCAAAGTCCAAAAGACATCTTTCTCTAGGGAAATGTTCTAAAAGGGCAAGTGAAAGTGGTTTTCTCTTGGTCCTCTGGTACAATTATAATTTAGATGTATTTTGTGTACCCATTAAGGAAGCAATAATGGGATTCGCTAGCCAACCACTCAAGCACCTGATTAATGATATGTAAAGGATAGTGGTCTTTTCTGGTTGATGCATTCAGACTGCAGTGATAAATGCACACATGCCAACCATTCTAAATTCTGATTGGGACAAACTCATCATCTTGATTTTTTTCACTATAGTGATCCTTAATTTCTTTGGTACTATTTGAATAGGGTTGACCTATTTGTTGTTAAATTTGGGTAAATGATTCTAGCATATCAAAGTTCACATCCATCATAAGGGGATTCATTCTTGTTTGAGACTCTCTAATTGGCTTAGAATCTTCTTCTAGCAGAATTCAATGCATGCATATGGAAGTAGATCCCTTTGATATCTACCGTAGTCTACCCCATTACTGACTTATGATATCTAAGCACTCTAAACAATTTCTTTTCTTGTTTTGATATCAGATTCTTTGTTAGGATGATTGGAAGAATTGCTCCTCTCCCAAGTATGCATACTTTAGTTGGTTTGGTAATGGTTTCAATTTTAAAATTAGTGTTTAGACCACTAAAGGTAGCAACTTAGGTGTAGGAGGAGGTAAATCCATCTTCTTGATTTCTTGCATCATTGCAGGTAAAGATTGCAAATTTCCAATTTCCAATTTCATCTCTCACTACAACTTTTCAATTGATGCTTCTAATTCATCAAGGTTATTGTATTTAAGTACATCTAGCACTAAGGGGTCAAACACATCAATAACAAATACGGGAACAATTGTTAATAGCAGTGTATTTCATTGACTCAAAAATATTGAATTTGAGGATATCACTATCAAATTCCCTGGTAAGAGTACTAGCATAAACATTTATTTTTGTCCTTGTAGTTTTTAGAAAAGGTCTCCCTAAAATGATAGGGGCTAAGCTATTTGTTGAGGCATCATTAGCCACATTCAAAATGTAAAAATTTGTTACCAAAAATGAAGCTATTCACCTGCACTAGGTCATTCTCAACAACTCCCTTAGGGCAAGCATTAGGCCTATTTGCTAATTGAATTATCACACTAATTTCTTTTATGGGTCCCAAATTCAAATTTGCATAAATGGAAAGTGGCATGACATTTATAGATGCACCTAAATTTAGTATGACATATTCAAATCTGGTTTCACCAATGACATATGAAATGGTATAGGCACCTAGATCCTTGCATTTTTAGTGTATTTTCTTTGAATGATAGTAGAAACAGTTTCCCTTATGCATATTTTCTTGTTACCTTTCAATTTTCTTTTGGTGATATACAACTCTTTGGGAAACTTTGCATACCTTAGAATCTAGTTGATAACATCAAGCAGGGATATGTTCACTTCTACTATTCTAAAAGTCTCTAGGATATCTTTTTCTTGGTCCTTTTTTCTATGCTTTGCCAATTTGCTAGGGAAGAGAGAGGGAGGATAGACCGATTGAGAACTATCTTTTTTTTTCAGTAGTCTTTGCCTTTTCTTGCTTTGAAATTGGCTGCTTACATCTAGTCTCTATTTTTTTGCCACTCCTCAATAGTATTGCACTTCCATTTTCTTTAGGGTTTAGCACTATCTAAGAGGGTAATCTACTAGTAGCTTAATTTTCTAGGTTAGTCATTCTGGTATCTAAAGTTTGAAATCTCTAGTGTTTATGTCCTGCTTTAATTGTTGTATGTTGACTATGATTTGTTGTTGAAATTTTAGGTTGCTTTGAGCTATAGATTGAACTAGGTTAGTAGAAGATGAATTCAGGTTCTGTTGCATCTAAAATAGAGCCCGTTGAAAGGAATTTTGCTATCTAGACTAATTTCCATATTTCAAGTTAGGGTGGTCTTTCTAGGTAGGATTATATTTTTGGAATTTGGATTGCATTATCCTAGGTTACTCTAGCTATATATTTTCCTTGATTTTAATGTTAAAAAAATAGTTTTATCTGACAATATATTTTAGTATTTTGATTTGTTTTGTAGGTTCAAAGGAAGTGATTAAAGAGATCTAAGAATAGATTTAGGAATTATTTTACTTTTATAGGATCTTTTATAAATGAATTCAAATGAGATTTGATTTATTTATTTTTAACTAATATAGTGAGATAAAATAAACCACTTGAAGATATTTTTCAAATAAAATCTTTTTAAAGATATTTTCACAAGTACAAATTTTATAAAACTATTTTACACCTTGTGAATCGATTCAAGGATTGTTTCACTGAAGAACTTGTGAAAAATCATATTAGAATCAATTGATGATATTAGAATTGATTCATCAATCAATTCATGAAGAAAAGTTTTGAAAAATACTTTTTATCAAAGGTTGGAAATTTTGCTTGAATCGATCCAGTAATCAATTTAAGACCTGGTGTCAAAGGACTGTGATTTGATTGTCAAACCAATTCATTAGTTGTAACCACTTTGAATCAATTTACTAACTGAAAGTTAGTTATTATGTTACAATTGGTTACAGTAGTTATAAAAGCCCAACTGCCTTCAATTTTTTAATAGTTTTTCATGGTTTTCTTTCTTCTTCAAGTGTGAAATTCTTTGAGAAAATTGAGCAAAACAAGATTAGCTTTCATCTCACTACTTTTCTCAAATCATTCAAGAGATATTGAATCAAAGCTTTACTGAATTCATCTTAGTTTGTGATTCATCTTAATTTGTTGGTATTGTATTTTCTTACTTTACCTTTATTTGTTTCATTTTTTTTCTTTTAAGGCTTCTAGGTTGGTAGAAATCTTGTTTAGGTTAGTAAGAGCTTGTTTCAATTCTTGTCATTTTTCTTAGGTTAGCAAGAAACCTATATAATTCTTGTGTTTTTGTTCTGGCATTTTAGGAGCCTTGTTCAATCTTGATAGTTTTCTTAATAAAGTGGTCTTTCGGTTGAGAAATGATCAAGTGGAGTAAAGTTGAATTGTGGTTTCAATTCAAGTTGAACCACTTTAAAAATCTGTGTCTTTGATCTAAAATCTTACTACACAATACTTTATTTTTGCTATTTGTGTATTACACAGATTAATAGTCTATTGCACCTTTCAATATAAGGCAATAAATTACAGTGTTGTAAAATAGAAAAGAAAAATTCATATTAAACAAAGGTGTATGTACATTCCCTTAAAGGAATAAGGGCAAGATCCATGATTTTATATCTTTTACTAGGACTTTCAGTTGTTATCAGAGCTTTAACTCTTGATACACCTGTGTTTTCTTAAAAAATATGGATTCTAATTACTTTTTGCTACCTAGATGTCTACCAATGCACAAATCTCCTAGTTTCAATGGGGAACACTATACTTATTAGAAGTAGAAGATGAAAGATTTTATTGAGGCTACAGAGATGAATATGTGGGAATTAGTTGAGGAAGGTTATGAACCTCCTAGGACATTAATCAATGGTGATGTACAACTTGAACCTAAGTCACTTTGGACAGAAAATGAAAGAAAGAAATACTTGCTTATTCCTAAAGTAAAATGGATAATTTCATACTCCTTATCACTTAAGGAGTATGAAAGGATCTCAAACTATTCTACTGCTAAGGAAATTTGGGACATACTAAAGATTGCACATGTAGGCACTTTACAAGTTAAGGCTTTAAAGGTGCATGTTCTTGTGTCATAATATGAAATATTCAAAATGGAGGAGGGTGAGTCAATTAAGGGTTTAATCCAGAGATTCATTGTAATTACTAACCATTTGACTTTGCTTCGTAGAAAGTTTGAAAATGCAGATCCTATTCATAAAACTCTAAGGTTTTTGACTAAAGAGTGGTAGCCTAAGATTACTGCAACTAAAGAGTCATTGAAGACGGGTATCCTTACAGTTCAAAAGCTCTTTGGAAACTTGGAAGAGCACGAATTGGAATTGAGGAGATACACAAAGAAAAAAACTCTAGCACTTAAAGCTGCAAAATTAGATGAAGGAGAATCTGAAATTGATGTAGATGCAATTAATAAAGAAGATGTGGCATTACTGAGTAAAAAACTATAGAGAATCTTAAGAGAGAAGAAGAATAAAGAAAAGAGAAAATTAGCATCATAAAGAAGGAATCATACTAAGACTGAGCAAGGAAATTTAGTTAGCATTATCCCTACTTGCTTTGAATGTAAAAAACCTGGCCATATTAAGCCAGATTGCCCAGTTTACTTGAATAAGCAACTGGAGAATGAGAAAACAGAAGAAGAGACCATCCTACAAGAAATTGAATTTTGCTATTTTGGATGATGAAGAGGTTGATACTACTGATGAAGATGAATTAGAAGATAATACTTTATTATGCCTTATGGCTAAACAATATGATAATTTTGAGATATTGAGCAAAAATTCTTTCTTTGCTATTTCAAATAATGATGAATCTAGTGATGAGTCTGAAAAAGATTTTAATGAAGATAGTGATGATGAAGATTTAGATGATTTATGTGTTAAATTATATGACTCTTTAGTGGAAAACAAGAAGCAATTAACTACTTCTAAGAATAAGTAGAAAGTTTTGATTGAAAAGGTTAAATTCTTAGAAAAAGAAAATGCTGAATTGACTACTTCAGTTGGAAAAGAATGTGAACAATGCGATTTGTTTAAATATGAGATTGAGACTTTAATAAAGACACTGTAAGGATTTTCGAACAATAGGAAAAAATTCAAAGATATGCTACAGAATCAGAAGTTTTCTTATAATAAAGCTGGTATAGGATTTAGATAGTAGCATTATAGGAAATTTAAGAGATGGAACCCTGCTAATATTACTTGTTTCTATTATAATCATAAGGGACATCACATTAGAAATTGTCCTTTTAGAAATGGTACATACTTATTAAAACCAAATGAAAGATTGGTATGGTTACTTAAATCTACAACTGTTAGGAAAATTTCTATTATGTCTACTAATGACCCAAAAGTTAGTGGGTACCATCAATGCTAATATAAACTTCATGTTATAGTGGATGTTCAAGACATATGACTAGAAACAAGGATATGTTCATTTGCCTTACACCTATAAATGAAGGTAAGGTAACCTTTGGAGATAATTCTAAAAGGAAAGTTAAAGGAATTGGTAAGATTGGTAAGTTCTCTAACTGCTGTATAAATGATGTTTTGTATGTGGATGGTCTTAAACATAATTTGTTGAGTATAAGTTAGTTCTATGATAAAGGGAACCAGGTTATTTTTAATTCAAATAAATGTTTAGTTGTGAATGACAGTGATAATCAACTTAAACTTGTAGGCCAAAGAGTTAATAATGTCTACTTATTTGATCTTGATTCTAAATTTAAACTCCATCATGCTTAGTTAGTTTTGATGATGATACTTGGATTTGGCATAGAAGACGGGGACATGTAAACATGGAATTAATTGGAAAATTATCCAAGAAGGGTCTAGTATCTGGCTTGCCTAAATTGAATTACATCAAAGACAAGGTATGTGGTGCTTGTCAGAAAGGTAAATAAGTGAAATCCTCATTTAAATCAAAAAAATACTATTTCAACTTCAAAACCCCTTGACTTCCTTCATATGAACTTAATTAGTCCCTCTAGAATTTGAAACCATGTAGGCAACTCTTATGTATTCATGATTGTGGATGATTTTTTTAGATTTACATGGACTATCTTTTTATCTCATAAAAATGGCACATTTCAAGCCTTTCAAAGATTTGCAAGTGTGATTCAAAATGAAAGGGGATGTTCCATTATTTCCATAAGATGTGATCATGGGAAAGAATTTGAAAATAAGGAATTCATTGGTTTCTATGAAATGCATGGTAGTAGTCATAATTTTTCTGCACCCAGGACACCATAGTAGAATAGTGTTATTGAAAGGAAAAATAGATATTTAGGTGAAATGGTAAGAACCATGTTAAATGACAACACATTTCCAAAGTCCTTTTGGGCTGATGCAATCAACACTGCATGCTACATTATGAATAAGGTATTTCTCAGACATATTTTAAACAAAACACCATATGAATTATACTTTGAAAGAAAGCCTAACATATCATACTTTCATGTATTTGGTTGTAAGTGTTTTATACATAACAATGGCAAGTATAATCTAAATAAATTTGATCCTAAGTTTGATGAAGGTATTTTTCTTAGCTATTCTTCATCTAGTAAAGCCTTTAGAGTATACAATAGAAGGACCTTGAAGATAGAAGAATCTATGCATGTTGTCTTTGATGAATTTGCTTTGAATGATCACAAATTAAGTGTACAGGAAGATCAACAAGACTAGTGGACCTCTAACTCAACTTTAGAAAATTAGTAAGATGACTCAAAGGTATATGTTGTAGAACTAAGACAAGAATTGGAAGACTCCATCATATTGGACATTACACCACCCAGCTTTCCTCAAAAACTATGGAAATTCATGGAAAATTATCCCAGAGATCTTATCATAGGAGATGCAACTAAATGGGCAACACATAGTAATTTGAAAATTTTTTGCAATCACTTTGCTTTTGTTTCTTTAATTGAGCGTAAAAATGTTTAAGAGGTGTTACAAGATGACAATTGGATTTTGGCAATGAAAGAAGAATTAAACCAGTTTACAAGAAACCAAGTTTGGACACTTGTGCCAAAATCTAATCATCATAATGTAATAGGGACTCGTTGGATTTTTAGAAATAAACTATATAAGGATGGAGTGATAATAAGAAACAAAGCTAGGCTAGTAGCAAAAGGATATAACCAAGAAGAAGGAATAGATTTTGATGAAATCTTTGCACTAGTAGCTAGGCTAGAAGCCATTAGAATGTTATTGGAATTTACTTGTACAAGAAACTTGAAACTTTACTAGATGGATGTTAAAAGTACTTTTCTAAATGGATACATTTTAGAAGATATCTATGTACAACAACCCCTAGCTTTTGAAGACTCTTTAAATCCAAACCATGCTTTTAAGCTACAAAAAGCCTTATATGGTCTAAAACAGGCACCTAGAGCCTGGTATGACAAACTTAGTAAGTTTTTAATCTAGAAAGGCTTTAAGAGAGGGAATGTTGATACAACACTTTTTATATTAGAAAAGGCTAAAGATATTCTGCTTATACAAATTTATGGAGATGACATCGTTTTTGGTTCTACAAATGAGCAATTATGCAAAAATTTCTCAAAGTTAATGCAAAATGAATTTGAGATGTCCATGATGGGGTAGTTGACCTTTTTCCTTAGCCTACAAATTAAACAATTAGCCAAAGGTATTTTCTTATGTTAAACTAAATATACTCTTAAATTGCAAAAGAAATTTCAGTTTGATAAATGTAAACTCATAGGCACACCTATGAGTCCGTTTATAAAATTAGATCATGATTTGAATGGTAAGAGTGTAGATCCTACTCTATTCAAAAGGATGATAGTTGGTTTGTTATACTTGATTGCTAGTAGGCTTGATATTATGTTTAGTGTTTATGTATGTGCAAGGTATCAAACTAACCCAAAGGAGTCACACCTATCAGCAATTAAAAGGATTTTTAGATACCTAGTAGAAACCAATCATTTAGGACTTTGGTATCCTAAGTTTGATAGTTGTAGTCTATTAGGATATTCTAATGTAGATTATGTAGGGAGTAAAATAGATAGATAGAGTACTAGTGGTGCTTGTCAATTCATTGGTTTCATGGTCATGCAAAAAGAAAAATTATATTGCTTTATTTACTGCTAAGGCAGAGTACATAGCTGCTGGAAGATGTTGTGCCCAGATTCTCTGGATGAAATAACAACTTTCAAACTATGGATTAAAATTTGAGAAAATTCCAATACTTTGTGACAACACAAGTGCCATAAATATTACCAAGAATCCTATAATGCACTCTAAGACTAAGCATATTTAGATTAGACACCACTTTTTGAGAGATCATGCTTATTAAAAGGGAGACATTTCAATTAATTTTGTTTAAATAGATTTTCAATTAGTTGACATTTTTACAAAGCCTTTAGATGAAAAGAGATTTGTGTTCATCAGAAGGGAAATTGGAATGATGAACCCTAAAGAAATTGATCTCAGTTAGTCAATTTTTTTATTTGTTTTCCATTGATTGCTGTATACTTTTTAAATTCTTAATAGTTCTTGATTTTTTTTTTATTGTTATGATTGATTTTCAAATGAAAAATCTAACTTAAGCATTGGAGTTTCTTAAGTTTGTTCTGTAGGTATATGCTTTGAGGATTTAAGGCACAAAAATTGACAACAAAATCTGGTTCATTTTTATATAAAAACCGATTTCTAGACCCTGAATTGAATCTAGAATCGATTCAAAATTTTTTTAGGATTAATTTGAGTATTTGAATCGATTTCAGAATCGATTCATAGCTCAACAATTTGAATTTCATTTGATTCTAGAATTGATTTAGAGGAATTTTCAATGTTTCTATCTTATTTGAAATTTCAAAAAAATTCTATCTGTGTATTGAATCAATTTCTTAATCGATTCAAGACAAAACTTTGTCAATTTAAAGCTGCTATCTCAATTTCAAATATATTTTTATTACCAATACTCTTTTTTAAATGATTTAGTCAATAATTCAGGGTGAGCTATGACTTTTATATTTACTTCACTTTATTTTAATTTGCTCTATATGCTTATTGCTATACTTTATTCCTTTTTGATGTTTCAAAAGAGGGAGAAAAAACTTAAAAGCTTCATTTTAGATGATATTAGATGATATCCTGATATCCTCCTTTAAACTTTTTTTTTCTAAACTTTGAACCTCATCTAAAATTGTTCGTCACCATCAAAAGGGGGGAGATTGTTAGCGGAGGTTGCTCTGACTACATATTTTCCTTGATTTTAATGTTGAAAAATAATTTTATTTGACAATATATTTTAGTATTTTGATTTGTTTTGTAGGTTCAAAGGAAGTGATTTAAGAGATCCGAGAATAGATTTATGAATTATTTTATTTTTATAGGATCATTTGTAAATGAATTCAAATGATATTTCATTCAATTATTTTTAACTAATATAGTGAGATACAAATAAACCACATGAAGATATTTTTCAAATAAAGTCTTTTTAAAGATCTTTTTATAAGTATAAATTTTATAAAACTGTTTTACACCTTATGAATGGATTCAAGAATCTATTAACTAAAGAACTTGTGAAAAATCATATTAGAATTGATTCATCAATTGATTCATGATGAAAAGTTTAGAAAAATACCTTTTACCGAATGGGAATTTTGCCTGAATTGATTCAGTAATCAATTCAAGACCTGATGTCAAAGAATTGTGATTTGATTACCAAATCGATTCATTAGTTGTAGCCATTCTGAATCGATTTATCAACTAAAAGTTAGTTATTTGTTACAATTGATTACAATAGTTATAAAAGCTTAATTACCTTCTATTTTTTAACAGTTTTTCACAATTTTCCTTCTCCTTCAAGTGCAAAATTCTTTGAGAAAATTGAGCAAAACAAGATTAGCTTTCATCTTACTACTTTTCTCAAATCATTCAAGAGATATTGAATCAAAGCTTTACTAAATTCATCTTGGCTATTTGAGATTTCATCTCAAACTATTGGTATTGTATTTTCTTACTTTACCTTTATTTGTTTCATTTTTATTTTTCTTTTAAGGTTTCTAGGTTGATAGAAATTTTGTTTAAGTTAGCAAGAGCCTGTTTCAATTCTTACGATTTTTCTTAGGTTAGCAAGAAACTTGTATAATTCTTATGTTTTTGAACTGGCATTTCAAAAGCCTTATTCAATCCTAATTGTTTTCTTAACAAAGTGATCTTCCGGTTAAGGAATGATCTAGTGGAGTAAACTTAAGTTGCTATTTCAATTCAAATTGAATCACTTTAAAAATCTATATTTTTGATTTCTACTTTTCTGCTCCTATATCTAAAATCTTACTATACAATACTTTATTTCTACTATTTTCATATTACATAGATTAATAGTTTGTTGCACCTCTCAATATAAGGCAATAAATTATAGTCTTGTTAAATAGAAAAGAAGAATTCATATTAAACAAAGGTATATGTACATTCCCCTAAAGGAATAAGGGCAAGATCCATGATTTGAAATCTTTTACTGGGACCCTTAGATTGTATGCTTCCTGTGTCAAAGTTAGAATTTTTTTTTTTCTTTTTTTTGAAATCTCCCCATGGCCTAGACTTGCAGGAAAGGGTTAGTATCTAGGAAAAAGCTAGGACATGCCTTAGTGCTAAGTCCAGGACTGAGTAGATGTTACACATTTTCACCTTTTATTTCTATCCCAAGGTTTGCTATATTTGCTGAAACATTAAAGTGAGGTTTGTCATTTGCCTTTCAATATTGGAAGTGCACACCTCATTTACCCTCTTCACTGTATAATCTAATCTTCTCCTAAATTATTGTGAATTAGTTGCCATGTTTGCTATGAGAATTCTTGTAGTATTTGGTGGCTTGTCTACCAAAGCTCCTCCACTTCTAGTATTTTTCATGCTTCTATCCATTAGAAAGAGGCATTCATAGAAATATTGGATCAAGAGTTGATCACTAATCTAGTGGTATGGATAACTAGCACACAACCTGTTAAATCTTTCCTAGTATTCATATAATGTCTCTTCATTAAACTATCTGATACTAGAAATTTCTTTTATAATATTAGCAGATTTAGAGTAGGTATAAGAAGAGGAACCATCAGACAACAAGTCAACTGTAATGCTTGTACCAACGGAGGAATATGTTGATTAGTTAGAAGCTGGTGCAAAAGCTTAAAATGGTTTGGATTGGTGTCTAATCTCCTTTCTCAAATTATACAAGGTTCTTTCAATTTCTAGATCATATATTGGTTCAGAATAATGACAAGATCGAGTCATGCACCAAAAGAACTTTGAAAAAAAATTCAAAAGAATAGAAATAGAAAAATCAACAAAATAATGCCAAAAATACTAGAAAATTGAAAAATCCAACTAAATGATGGAATTTAGATAAAGTTCGCCTGGGACCATTAGGATTTTCATAAGAAGGCCAAGAACTAGCACCATGCCAAATTTGAACCCCAAATTCCACAGTCACTTTTTTTTTTTAGTGGTAGGACCTTGTCAGTAAACTGAGATTGAAAAACAATGCATAAAGAAAAATTAGTGACAACATGGGATAATGAATTGAAATTAAAGCCTACTATTAATACTAATATCCTGATACTAAATACTATTGAAAACATAAATAAATTAGCTAGCTAATCCCCTGCAATGGTGCCAAAATTTGACGACTGTAGAGGCCAACAAAGATAATACTACACTACCTGAGCTTATAGCACTAGTGAATCTAGGTTGAACCACAGAGATGCGTGATTAATTTTAGTGTATTAACAATAAAAAATGGAGGGGGTTTGATGGTTAACTAATTAGATTAGAAATTAAATTAACAGTATAAACATTAGTAAAGGAAAAAGGAAATCTAGTGGAGAAAAGCTTCAATCCAAAGGACTTTTATAATCAATTTAGTAATTGATCATTGACATAAAGATTTCATTCCCTCTTTGATAGCTTAACCAATAATCTACTTAAGTCAAACCCTTAATCAATTCTTGTTAATTTGTCTCTAAATTGGCCAACTAAGCCCTGCACCTAATTAAACCTTATTGTTGATTTGATTGAGGCCTAATACCTTAACCAATTCACCAATAACATTAAGATCCAAAAATATCAAGACTAATTATTCAGTTTACCCCGACAAAAAATCAATTAATTACTGTTAATTCTCTTGGATAATTGACCTACATCATCACACAATAAAAAACTCCCTACTCAAGTCAAACAGCCATAAATAACAATATTGCTTATAGAAATTCAAATAGCAGTAAATCACAATGAACAATTAATTAACTAACCATCTTAATCAATCATTCAAGGCAATAATTGGCATTAAAATTGAGAATCAAGAGAATCAAATTGGAAACAAATTACTAATGGAAGCAAGTTTCAGAATTAACAAGAGAATTAATGCAGAGTTTCCCTTAGTTTGAAATAATGGTTTAGCTATGTATTAATGTAAAATTAAAAGAAAAAATAAAATAGAAGAGAACACCTAAAAGGGGTTGGTGATCTTGCCCCAGTAGAGTTCCTTTTCACAAAAGTAGAGAAAAATGAAAATGAATCTAAAATTTTTTACAATTAGGGTTTAACAGAGCTTTTATAAGAGCTTATTGCACTGCTTTTACTTGGGCTGTAGATTAGGGCTGGAACAAGGCTCAATTGGATGTGGGTCCGTGCATATGAAATGTAGTTTTATCTCTTAGGACTCTAATGGCCTTGACCTTAGTTGACATTTACATTCCTAGCTTAACTTGTGGGGCCAAAAATTGAGCTAGTCTTTCAGAGCAGTCCAACCCATAACAGGATTTATCACTTTGGTCCATAACCTTGACACTCAATGAAAACGATGTAGTTTCACCTCAAGCTCTTCATAAAAGTTATAGGAATGGATCTTAAATATTCTATGGGCTTAGGTTTACACCAAAATAAAGGATAGAGCTTTAATTATGATTAAAATACCAAACTGATTCTAGGTCATAGGACAACAATTTGTTTTTATTTTGAATAATCCATTTAAGCACAAAAACTGACCAAACCACAAAACTATTACAAGAATGTTCAATTAGTTTTGGATACTGTATTCCACTTTTATAGGATGCAGTTATGAACAAATTGATCAACTGAAAATTATATTCAATATGACAACTCTCTTGCTATTTTTTATTTTAATTTTAATATATTGTGAATGTAAAATGTTTTACACTATTATTGAATAGAAAGATGACATGTCATTAACAAGAGTAAAAATAAAAAAGTTTTTATCAATAGTAAAAAAAATTTTTATCAATTTTTTTAATGACGTGACAGCACATGTTTCTAATACATGTGAGAAAATTGCTTGATCTGTTGCATCATGTTATAAAGCATTAGATCTGTACAAATTAATTAATTAGAGTAATAATAATTATACCTAGTATTGATTGAGAATCCATTATAGTAAAAGCTCCTTAAGTGGGCTTACTCCACACCAACCCTAGCAAAGAAAGAGAAAGAAACAAAACTATATCCCTAATGGGGCAGCCATAGCTCTATCTAAGGTGTAAGTAGAGATTTGTCTTGTTGTAATTGTATTAGACCAACTAACATATCATCATTGGTCTAGTTACAAGGCTCACACCATGAGAGTCCACTAATGGTTTAGGTGTCATTATAGGGCTAATAGTTTGATTACTTAATTAATTAACCCCATATAATTAGTTATCATAATATTCAATCCAATAACATAAAATAAATTAAACTATAGTAGTCCATATAAGAAATTCTAACAATTGCCCACTTGGACAACATAGTTTAAAAAATAGAATTGGATTACAATATGTAGCCATAACAATGAATGTCAATAACAACCATGACACCATTACAACTATAGGTCAATCATAAGTACTCAATAATGCATATCATCATATCTGATAGGGATACTAATATCATACATGTCTTAAATACTTATGTTCCAATGACCTAACCATAATATGGAATGTGTGAAAAATTAGACATACATATCAAAATGTGATCATATGTACATCTTTACAAAATGATCTATGCATCCACCCAAGATGCCAAAATAAGAATAAATCTCAAGTCAGTAATGAGATAGGGTCTGAATGTCTCCATCAATATGTCATATAACAAATGTGCACATTTAGCAATGTTATATGTGCATATATAAGAAACATATGGTAGTATCATTAACATTTCACTAATCTCAAGTCAATAATAACACTAGCTCATTACTTCAATGAGAAACATTTAACTTCCGCTAAACCTGAATATTAAAAGGGTTAGCCAAATATATTCTAGTCACTTGTTTGTGAACAATTTAACACTTAAGTCTTTAGTTAGTGGATCCACAAGCATGTGATTAGTGACAACATGTATATTGCTTTTTAATAAATTGATATTTAATATCAAAATACTTTGTATAGGAAATACTTTCATTATTATGAGAGAAGTTCATTATGGCAATATTATCGCAACACATGGTTAAGGTCTTAAAAATGTTCTCTACAACATATTCCTTAACCAAATAGTCTTGTAAGTGGCTTCACAACATGCAACACATTCTTCCTTTATAGTAAAGGTTGTTGTAATTGACTGCTCAATAGTTTCTATGGTACAACTCCTCCTATCATCATAAAAACGTACTTAGATATCAACTTCCTATTATCTTATAGGTATTCCATAACTTTCTTCATAGTAGTCCAACACTTTTGACTAAGATCACTCAAGTATCTCTTAAGTACATTAAACCAATATCAATATTAGGATTTGTACATACTTGAGCATATAATAGGTTACTAACAACGGAAGCATATGGGACCTATTTTGATCCTTACATTATTTGAGGACACTAGGTTTTAGAAAGAATTTCACCCCTTTAAAAGGGAGCAACACTTGGAAAGCTCATAAAACGTATTAAATCTTTTGAGTGCCTTTTCAATGTATAATCTTTGAGACAACTCAAGAAGACTCTGGGATTTGTCACAATAGATCTATATGTCTCACATGAAAGAGGCATCATTAAGGTATTTCATATCCAAAATATATAGATAGTGTTTTATCTCAATTATAGGTCTTATAACGTTGTTCTCAAGGAGAATATCATCAACAAAAAACAAACAAATAAATTTGCATCATTCTCCTTGAATCCAAGAGGAGCATCAATATCAATAATCTTGAGATACCATTGTATAGACTCTTAATTCAAATCATATATATGAATCTTTTAAATTTACACACTAAGTTTTCTTTACTCTTCTCTTGGAAATCATCTGGTTGGTCTACAAAAATAGTTTTTGGCTAATCACCATTCAAGAAAGCCATCATGCATCTAGTGAAGCTCGAGGTCAAAATGAGCTACCATTGCTATAACAACTCAAAACTAGTCTTCAATTAGAACAAATAAGATTCTTTAATCAAAGCCTTCTTTCTAAATGTGGCACTTTGCCTCCAATATGGCCTTATACTTCACAATCACCCTGAGAGTATCCTTTGGTCTTAAATACCCTTTCTTGCAACCAATAGGTAACTCTTTATAATCTCACACATCATTATGGATCATTAAAACAACACATCATTTATAACTTTCATCCATTTTAAAGAATTAGTGTTTAAAATGACTTCTTGAAATACTGGTGAGATCAATTTCATCATTGACATTAAATTCATGCTTTTGCAGATATACCACATAGTTGTTAGTAGTTTCTAGTCTATAAACCATCTGGGATTTCCTCAAAGGTATTTCATTTAGAAGAGTTGGTTCTTTTCTAATACCAGTGGAGCATTAAACTCTCTAACTTCCACCATTAATTTTAACATATGTTGTATTAGATCAATTATTTCAACAAATGGTGGTTTTAGTGGAATAGCAACTTGTACCTCTTTAAGAGAGATGATACACGGTATTTCACTCCCACCATCTAACCAGCCTTCAAAATATATAGAATAAGGTGCTTCAATTACCCTAGTAGTCTAGGTCAACAATAAAATCTACTACCTCTATAGCTATTACAATATTCAATAAAGTGACTACCAATATAGTCTTCTAATCAAGTTACTTGAAAAATGGATTATATGACTTCACTTTAGTCTTGCAACCCTAAAACATGGAAATGCTTAGGACTAGACTTTTTCCATATAATAGTTCTCACTAGATTTTAATACAAACTTACTAGGGATATAACTCAAAATATATGTAATGTTCCTTATGACATTGTCCCATGAAAATCTGGTAAAATTAAATGCGTTAACATGGATCCAATCATGTCCATGAACATATAGTTCCACCATTGTGATCTAATTTGGTTAAGCATTTTTAGGCATAACATTGCTATCTTTAATTCCACAATCTAAAAGAATAAGGATTTCCATCAATTTTATCATATCTCCATAGTACTTATCACCTTTATTAGAATTGATGCACTTAGTTTTCTTTCCTATTTTGAGTTTAGTATCAACTTTGAACACCTAAAATAATCTAAGGATTCTGAATTTTCTATGGAAATTTCCACCTAACTAAAACTTGAACAATCATTAATGAAGATGAAATATTAGTATCCACCTATAGTGCTCAATCCATGTAAATAAAGTAAGCATAGAGATCTTTCAATTCTTCACATTATCTTCCACTTGACTAACTATAGAGGTCATTTTTTTTGAAAGTTTATTTAGCCACTAGGGTGTGATATGAGGTCTTTGGAGCATTAATTTTAACTGGAAGAGACTCTTGAACATGTTTAATTAACTAACTATCTTCCAAGTTCACTTTCATGCCTTTTAAGAAATTATAGTAGTAGATTATTTCCATGATATGTTTACCAATTCCACTTCTAAATAGTTTCATCCAACAATGAGAGGTACATATCTTTCTTGCCTTATCAAACTTTATGAAACTATCAGCTATAGAGTCCATAAATGCTTTAGCATTTGGAGAGTCAATGATGCTTTTTCATGATGGTCTTATCCTTAGTGTATAACACAACCATCAAGTACACTTTATTAGAGTGTGTCTACTTTTCACGATAAGCCCTGCATACTGTAAAGTCATTGTCTATCTTCGGCTTTTCCTTTCTCCATGCCAAATATGAAATTTAGTAATTTCTAGATATGATATCAAGTATTCATCCTAGATTTCTTTTACTCAACCCAGCCCTCATAATTGGTCCTATTCATCATTTTCATGGTAATCAATTCCATAAGTAATGGAAATTTGAGGAAATAGCAATTTATGAAATTCATTATAAATTTCCAAAAATTGCATATTCAATGTAGTAATGCTATAATATTTCCTTAATAACTATGCGATTCTAACACAATATTGCATCATGAAATCTAACACTAATAAGGCATTTAAGGTTTCATAATATAACACAAGGATTGAATGCTACATTTCTAAAACTTAACATTGATAACATATTTAAAATTTTAAGAACATAATAAATATTCCTAACACTCACATTATTACCAAACAAAGCAAAGTTAATAATATTATACTGAGTAGGCATACATATTACTAACATAATACTCTCCTGGATACAATTTGAAAATTTAATTTTAGCAAAATTTTATGCAACTGGTCCTAAGATAGATGAGTATACAATTGCACAAAATTTTATTGCATAATATGAGCAAAATTGATTCTTACATAATTTTACAAATTGTACACAACAATGCAGAAAATATTCAAATGTACAAACAACATCAAATCAATCCACAAAAATTACACATAATAGTATAATATGTAAGAATCATACAATAAAATTTTCATGTCCAAATAATATGACTAATATAGTTGCTACATATTAAAACTTGCATGCATACATTCATGCATAATTCAAATAATGACAAGACAATAGTAAAATTTTTTGAAAAATCATAGAAAGTAGGATAGTATGTAGAAATCACATGGCAAAATTTTCAAACCTAAATAATATCAAATTAGTAATCAAATAAATTGGCACAAATAATTAAAATAATTTTATCTAAAAAAGACTAGAAAATATGCATTAAAATTGCCTTGAAGAGTGGAGGCCAATAGTGTGATTGGAATCACCGCCTGTAGCCATCTTGGTAGCACTTGGATTGCAAGCAGCACTAGCCTTCTTCCTCATTTCCTTACCCATTTTAGACTAGGTTTCTAGCCTGGCTTAAATTCTCCACATCCAAGCATGGTTTTGCAAAAGTTTTATGTTAGTTTCTTCACCAATATCATTCGCAATCAAAACTTTCCATCAATTTTAGAAAATTAGCACTTGTTTATGCAATTAAAAAAATTAAAACTAACTTAAGTTCTAGAAGAATTTAGTCCAAGAATTTGAAAATTTGATACTATAGCAATTTGGGTTTTGCAAAATTAAATAAAGGGTTTTGTAGATTTCATCATTCTAGCAATTAACAGTTGACTGAATTTAAATTCTTTTCTTTTTAACATGAAAAAAATAAAAATAAAAGAGTAGATGTAAAAAATAGATTTGAGGCTTGGACAATTGAACTGAGAAAGAACTTTTTATCAATATAGAATTGACAAAGATCAAAGGTAAAACAATGAAATTTGTTCACAAAGAATTGAGTTAAAGCGCATATTAGACAAAAATTATAGTCTATATCATGAATCAAATGAATAATGTATCTATTTATTGTAGGTAATTAAACCACAAAGAACACTAATTAATGAATACTCCAATTTTCAGTAGTTGAATGAAATGGTTAGAAGTCACTTGTAAAGTTTGAGCAGTGGAGATTACCAAAACCCTTTTGATACTAAAATTAGAGAGAATTGAAATTAGAAAATGGAGTATTTAATAATAATAAAGTAGGTTCATATTTTTCTTTTTATAAATGGCAGGAAGAACAAAGGGATGTTTGACAGTGCAAACTAGTGTTTAACTATTTTTATTAAAGATGGATAAAAACATCTGACTTCTGTTTACTAGCTAGTCAATTGTCCTTTCTGCTGATCACGATCTCGTCGATGGAAATTTAACATCAAAGGAATAATTTATGACTGTAGTTCTATAAAAGGGACATGCTTCACTACTTCAGGAAAATTCAACAATCCGCGGAACCCTAAAGATTATATCTCTTAATTTACTCCAAACATTTTAAAATGCATCTTATATTATTTATTCTATCAATTATCAAATTTCACAATAATAAAGAGTTATATGTGCAATCCTAAATTCTAACGTGATTTTATAATTTCTTATGTGGTAAATGAAAAATTCTTTCTTAACGTATTCTTGTTGTAATTTCTAAGTGAGTCTTTTGAAATTGTGGCATGGAATCTTTTGCTGTAATTTAACATGTATGTTTTGAAATCATGTTACGGAATGTTTTACTGCAATATAACATGTAAATATTTTGAAATTATGGATTGGAATCTAGCAATATAAGGCTAAAATTTAGCAATTCTATTTATGCTTTCAATTTATTAGGTCCATGTTTTAAAATATTTCAAAAACATATCTGGAGGTGACATTTTTCAATAGTTAATGTCACAATTTTATATTTCTCAATAGTTATGTGGGGTTAAATTATAAGGAACAATCTCAAGTCTACAATGACTTTTATCACGTATTTCCCACATTGATAGATCAGGCTTTTATTTTTATTTTTTTCATCTCAATACAGATTAATATATTTAATAATGAATGGCCTGAGCAAGAATTACCCATTTGTAAGCACATATCGAAATTCAATACATACCTCCATGTAGAATTTCAAGGAAAACTGATATTTGTACCAAATTTGAACATCAAAAACTTCAAGAAACCTTAATTTTTTTAATCATAAGAAGGATTAAAAATACCTTTTAAATTTGAATTTATGTTACATAGGCAACAATTAACTATTTCAAGTAATAATGAACTATTTCAAGCTTTTAAATACATTTTCAATGCAAAATTGAGAGAGCCTAAGGTAATTTCTCATGAGCTCGTAGTGGTCAGAAATTTGCAATCAGCTAAAATGAAGTGAGCATTTTCCTCCAAAATAATTTTGTTGATCAAGTGAAGCAAAATTCACTCCATATCATTTCCATCATTTCATTCATGGATTTCTGCTTTGACAAGCAAAAGGTCTTTGCAAATTAAGTCCCACAGTGGAAAATTCTTTCTTGGCATCACAAAATCACTTAATTTGGCATCACAAATTAAGTCCCACAGACTTGGACAGTAATCTCCACTACCATCACCAAGATAGATGAACCTCTTGTTTTCCTCAAGGAATATTGAATATTGAATCTTCCTTCTTCATTAACATAACATGGGTTTGTGTTTATCTCTGAGAAGCAATCCCTAATTGTCAAGTGCCCTAAATTTTATAAATGATTAGTGTGTTTGCATCACTCACAATTCTCAAATCACACTTGTCAATATCAAATACCATCACATACATACATATATATATATATATATATATATGAAGAAAGCAAGAAAGGAATGGAAAATCATAAAATAGGTAGTCCATCATTTCATCAAGTTTGGTCTCCTAATTTAAAAAATCATCATAAACTCAAATTGAATGTAAAATAACTAGAACCAGATAAATGCAAAAATGTATTTGTAAAATTCGATAAGTAATATCAAATTTTATATTATAATTAGTTTACCTAAATTTTGATTGAAAACTAGTTTTGAATCAAATTCTATTATACAAATTGCAACAAGAGATAGAAAAAATATATAAAGATTTTGATAGGATGAAAATAGATTAAAAAGCTTTTTTTATAAAGATTTTATTCGGATAAAAATAGTTGAATAACTTTTTTTTAATTCTTTTAAACTAATTTTCTTTCAAAATTAGATCACACAAAAATAAAAAAAATTTAAAAATTTACTAAACACATTAAAATAGAAAATTAGTATAAGAGTAAAAGGTTTTAACTCTAAAGCATGGACAGCTTTAATGGTAGGAACAATTTTGGTATGTATAGGATCAATCTAAGGACCATTGCCGCCTAAGCACTTCTGTGTAGGATATTATTCTCCTGATCACAGCCACCCACTTTGTTTTGTCATGGCATGTTTGGTCTCTAGTTGGGTTCAAGACAAGATTTGTTAATTGACATTGTCTGTAGTCTTATGCTACAAATTTTTCTACTCTTGATATATTTCCCCTTGCTTTTACCTTTTCATTGAAAAAGTTTTTCCTTATGATATTTCTGCAATAAAATGTGATACAATATTGCTTTTCACATTTTATAATACCTTTAGAAGTTGAAATGCCAAAGGATCCATGGCAATCTCCAAAATCACTAAATTCTAGTGTGAACATAGGTGATTTTCAATATTTTCACCATTACGGATAGTATTTTCAGTTTTTAGTTTGAAATTTATGCATACACTACCAATCTATCTATTAGTATTGTAATTATTTTTTGTTGAGATTTATTTAGATAATGACTACGAGCATCAGATAATGCTTAAAGTATGAAAATGACATATATGCACTCATTAAGCCTTCTATAAAGATAGGTTCTGCACACTAATGATAACAATGAATCATTCACAACACTGGCAATCAATCCCATAATCTAGCATGGAGAAAAGGTGGTTAGTCAAAAGCCAAAATCATTTATGAACTCTATTTCAGGAACAACACATGGATGATCAAATGACTATGCACAAGATGCCTCAACATGAAAATAGATAGCCTGGAGAAGAGCTAGAATTTATGAGAAATGAACTATAATGTAACCTGGATTGGCAATATTGGTTACGTAGATAAAATGAATACTATAAGTGACACACCCATGATCAAAGGCCATTTCATGACTGCATTGAAAAATATGAAAAATGAGGGTTCCTAGAACCTTGATTTTCAAAAAGAGTGAACATGATAGTCAAAAAGTCAATCAGTCAGGCCAAATAGGCACGACTATCATGAGGAACAAGACAAAAAAGCAAACCATCCATTTACTTGAAAAATAATGGTTGTACTTATCCTATAAAACTTCAAAGCTCTAACAAACCTAGAATCATGCAATGGTACTACCAATTCGCAAAAGCATATTAAGGCTTTTAGCTTTGCAATGCCTTTGTTAGGGGCACTTGATGAAATTATGTGTAAAGCATTCTTTACAACTTTAAAGAAAGTTGGCCTCTAGTGGTGTATAGGTCTAAGGTAGAACTCTATATGAAGATTTAAAGAGCTAGTCGACCAATTTCTCACACTTTGCAACATCATGAGTGTATAAGAAAATCGGTACCTCATTGATCAATATCAAACAAGGGAAAGATGAGCCTCTAAAAAGTTATTTGGGTTGATTCAATTAGATCGTGTTGGAGATTAAGGACTTATAAGAAGGTGCAGTTGTTCATTTAATATTGATCGGTCTACACTATGAAGATTTTTCCAAACCCTAGCCAAAAAACCTATGAAATCGTTAAGCAAACTACTGGCATGGTCCACCAAGTTTATTTTAGTGAAATGAGAAAAATGATAGGCTAAAAAACCATATGACTGGTCAAAAGAACAAAGGTAGAAAGATAAATAATTGCATGGACTAAAACTAAGATTCAATACCTACACACCACTAAATATGTCCATAAAGAAAATTATGGATGATGTGAAAGTTGAAGAACTATTTAATCTCCTGCTTGAAAAGAAGTGAAAATTGCCCCCCCCTAAGAAATAAGAAGTTCTACAATTACCACAGAGATTGTTCACATAATACAAATGAGTGTGTAACCTTGAAAAATAAAATAGAACACTTAATAAGTATGGAACATTTATAGTAGTGCAAAAAGACCAATCAAATTTGGAACCAAAGGCCCTATAGAGCATGGAACAATCAAGCAGCCAAAGAACAGTCTCAGTTTTGTTCTAAATCCCCTAAAACAAAACAAAACAAAACAACAAAAGAGAAGAAATAATAAAAGAGCCTAAAATACATAGAGTTGTCAAAGTCATAGTAGGAGGTTTTGCTAGAGGTGGAATCTCCAACAATGCTAGAAAATGACACTTACATTTATTATGGCAAAAAAGAATTAAAAATCAAAAGTATTACCTTTGAAAGGAGAGTTAATCATTTCATTTTCAGAGGATAATTACACTTCAAAGTTCAATAAGGAGTATGATGATCCAATGTTGATCACAAAAACAATTCATAATTACCTTGTCAAAATGATCTTAATAGATTAAGGAGACTTAACAAATATCTTGTATGGACATACACATGCTAATCTTTATATTTCAAAAGCTGAACTTAAACCCTACAAGCGTAACTTGATTGGATTCTTGAGAAAACAATTCCTAATTGAAAGGTCAATCAAACTAAGGGTCATATTGGTAACATGGCCCTTAATAACCAACATAGATGTTGATGATTGTTAAGATTGACGAAAAATAGTACTGAACCCCCAAAGCTAGTAGCTACGGTGAATCTTGATCATGTCCACAGCTATTGGTGATCTATTTTATATATGTGATAGTATGGAATGGGGGTTCGCTATCTAATTTAAAAAAAGAATTAATTTAAATAGGTTACATGCAAAGCAAAATAGAAATAACAATAAAAGGAATTTAGATGTAGAAAGGCTCAATCCAAGGGACTGTTGCAACCAATTCATTGATTGATCATTGACTCTTTTGTTTCACTCCCATTTTGATCACCTAACTAAGATATTAATGAAGCCTAACACAATCAACCCTTGCTAATTTCCTTCTAAACTAGCAAACCCAACCTACCACCTAATTGGCTCATAAAATCAACTGAAGCCTAGAACTTCAACTAATTTATCAAAGCTTTAAGTTCTAAAAATAATTGTTCTAATTGATTGAATTACCCCAATAGAAATCCAATTAACTACCTTAATTCTCTAGGTAGATTGACTCACCCCCAGTAGCAAATTAATTCCTATTGCTACATCAACCGAGCAACCATAAGTTGCCATAGAAATTTGGCTAGCATTAGATCACAAGTAATAATTAGTTAATGGATCCTATTAACTATCTATCCAAGGAAATTGTATAAAGTAAAATCAAGGAATTAAAAAAATCATATTAGGAATGAATTGAAATTAAGATCAAGTCTCATAATTAAGAAAGAATTGGTATAAAAATTCCCTTAGATTGAAATGAGAATTTAGTTAGATATTAATAGAAAATAAAATGCAAAATTAAAAGAAAGAATAAACCTAATTTAGGGCTAGAGTTTTGACCTAGCAGAGCTCGTCTCCTCCTCAAACTTAGAGACAATATAGAAAATGAGTATAAAAGTCATTACAAGAGACACTTAGCTAACTATTCATAGGCTTAGTTCATTGCCTCTTAGTTTGGTTATGGTTTAGGGTTGGAAAAAGGCTTATTTGGATGTGACACTCTTCGTATAAAATGTAGGTTTATCACTTAACTTTCTAATGGCCTTAGTCTTATATTAAAGCCTGGTTTCTAGCTTAAGTGATGGGCTAAACACTAAGATAGCTTTTTGGAATAGTCCAACCCTATAATAGATTTAATCACTTAAATCCATAGCCATGCAATTAAATGAAAATGGTGTATTTTTCCTTCATGCCTTCATGAATGCTGTTAAGGGTGGATCTTAGCTATCCTTTGGGCTTGACTTTGCACCAAAATGATTTTTAGAGCTCCATTTATAATGAAAACATTAGGGCAAGTTCTGGGTCATACCATAGCACTTTACTCCAACTTGTAGGCTTTGTTTGACCTTCAAAATGGTTGAATTGGGCTAGGATTCTAATATGATTTTTAGATTTTTCTCTTAGATTTCAAAAGTTACAATAATCACTTAAAATTGAGGTCCTGAACTCCATATATGCCTAAAAACCTGAAATAGTTTGAAATAGTGTAAATTTACCTAATAAATTCTGTCAAGCACAAAAACTTAGCTAACCACAAAACCAATCCCAAGTATCCAATTGAGCAAATAAACATGAAAAAAAAATCAACTATAAAGGGATATAAATGATATATAAATTTTGTTCATCAAATTCCCTCACACTTATCTCTTGGATGTCCTCAAGCAAGACCCCAAAACAAAACTATGCTAGACTCAAAACAAAGATTTAAACACTAAAATTTTTCAAAAATGATGAGAATGCAAAATCGAAAGCAAGGAAATAACCAAAATTTCATGGGACAAAGCATCTCATGAAGTACATTCTTGACCATTCAAAACTCAAATTTAACTAACAAAACAATTTCATTCATAAGGCAAGTAGATCACTTTGGTAGACCTTACATGGTAAGCATTCTAAACAATTCTTTTTATGTATATAATAGGAAAGTGTTTTACTCAATTTCATTCAATGAAAATGCACTAACATAAGCATGCTTATCATCAAATCTTTACTACTTGAATCACATGCATAGCTTAAATCAAAAGGACTTCTCAAAGGTTGTAATGTGGCCAAGGGGAAAGGGGAGGAAAGGAATAATATGGATATGGAAATGCAAAACTAAAAAGATTAATAGAGCATTGTGCCATAGATCCAAATAAGCAAGGGAGCAATTTAAAACCAAAATCTACATCACAACTTTCACATTTTTCACTTTTTTTCCATTTTTTTCACTTTATTTTATTTTGAGCTCTCTCTCTCTTTCTCTTGCAAATTCATTTTTTCTCTTTTTTTTTATTTCTTTTTCTTGACTTGTGCTGGGCTCTTCTGTTTTTTTTTCTCTTTTCTTTTTTTTTATTCATTTATTTATTTCTTTTTTTTTCTTTTCTTTTCTTGACCATTCAAATGAATCATAATTACCTTTTTACCAAACACTTAGCACACCCACACACTTGCTCAACAATCCATTCCACTAATGAATCAAATGCTTTACTAATCCCTAAGGTTAGGAAAAGGTAAAGACATTTAAGGCTTGACTTTCTAATGGGCTACATGACAAGAAAAAGGTCAAATAGGGTCAAAGGGGCTTAACAATGGTACATTGCAAGGTAGGCTAAAAGGGGCAAAAGTGGCTCAATCAAATAATGATTTAATCATATTTATGCATGTATGTGCCAATGTAATCTCAAAAATAATCAAAGCAAGTTCTAGGGTAACAATTTTATGAAAGAAAATCACATACAAGAAAGAAGAGGAACCTAATAAAAGTTGTTCAAGAATGGCTCAAAATCTCACATGTTATATGTCAACTAAAATCAATTCATAAACATTTTAAATTCCATCGCAATACTAATCAAATTCAAGAATCAAGAATTAAGATAATTTATTCAATCATGCTATGAAACCATCAAAATCAATTGCAACCTAGACAAGACCTAAACAAATTCATCATCAATGAAAAACATCTAAAAGAACAAAAACATAATTTTTTCCTTTTTCTAGAATTTTTTTACTAGAATTTTTTTCACATAATCAAAGCAAAACAAAGGCAAAAGCATAACAAAACTATTTTAAAATCTCTCCCCTATGCTTAAATTTTACATTGTCCTCAATGTAAGTACACAATCAACAACAAATCATGGACAATTAAAATAAAAGAGGTAAGGAACAAGAGTAAATGCTTGGTTGCCTCCCAAGAAGCACACTTGTTTAACGTTATTGGCTGAGCAGTCCCTTGGTTCTTTTCTCAACCATCATTAACATAAACTGGCTCTCTTAGCTCCACTTCCTTTCCTTCATGCTCTTAGGCATTTTCAAAGAATGGCTTGAGCCTATACCCATTGACCTTGAACATCTTGTCAGCTACTAAACTTTTGATCCTAACTATACCATAAGGAAACACATTAGTAACAACATAGGGTCCAATCTAATGGGAATGTAGCTTATCGAGCCTCTATTGGAGTCTTGAATTGTAGAGTGAAACTTTTGCCCCACTAGGAATTGTTTGTTAGCAATCCTCCTATCATGAAATGCTCTCTATGTATATGCATGAATTCTCATAAGACTTGTTGACAGTGGATTTTGATTCTGGGCCAAACTCCAACCAACAAAGGATTCTTTTCAGATCTCAAGCTGTAATCTGGTTCTAAAGGTAGTAAATGAATGAAAAAGGCAAGAAGAAGAGGAAGAGCAATAGAAAACATAGAGCTTTTAATGTTATTTGGACAAATCCAGACAAAACCAGACCCTACATCCATAGTAATGTATTGATCTAAAAGTATTTTTGCAGAGTTTCAGTATAATGGCTTCCGTCTTCCCTAACATTCATCTTATTCCTTCTATTTATAGAGGAGAGGAGGTCACAAATATAATTTTACATGCAGTAAATTTATTACATCAAACATTTATTATATAAGATAGAATGGATTGACTTGAATCCTCCAAGTTGGCTTTTGCAGAAGATTGTCTTCTGTAAATGGGCCCCATCTATTTGCTGGGCAATACATGCACTTATCTCCTACTTGACGAGCTCCTGGGCTACTAGTCCTATCTCATAGGCTAGATCCTTCGATCTGGGGGGAGCTGTTGTCTTCGAGATAGTGAGGTCAAACTCGTTATTAGTAGGCTTCTAGCTGGGTGAGACGTTGTGCCCCCAATGACCTAGATTCATATGCTAAGAGCTTACTGTCCTCAAGCTCAAATAGGTTGTGAGCTCATGCTATTGACGAGCTAGAGGCTGGCGAGCTAGTCCTTCCATTTAGTGATCTCATGACCTAGTGAGCCGAGCTTCTTCGCCAGGCTTAGCTTTTACTTTTGGGATCTTGTTAGCCTTTGTGGTGTTGAAATACTCACAAAACAAGACTCAACTTGAATCTCTTCTAATTCTTGCAATTTTAACTACCTTTGCTCATCGGTTTCATCCATCCCCATGTTGCAACTCTTCATAGACCAAAAGGCTCTATGTTGTTTCTCCATAGGAAGGTAAGATACCTATCAAAAACCAAATTGCAAGGTGACGGCCCAATGGGTTCTTGTATGCTCTTCTATAGGTCCATAATGCATTATCCAATCTTAGGCTTCAATCTTTTCTACTTGGCTTCACTATTTTCTCTAAGATGGACTTAATTTCTCTATTGGATATTTCAGCTTATCCATTTGTTTAAGGATGCTAAGGTGTAGATATCTTGTGGAAGACTCCATATTTCCTCAACAATGCCTCAATTGTTTTATTAAAAAAATATGTCCCTTAGTCACTCACCAAAACCTTGGGAATGCCAAATCTACTAAAATTGTTAGACTTGACAAAGCGTACAACAACCTTTGAATCATTAGTCCTAGTGGCTTTTGCTTCCATCAACTTTGAAATATAATCCACAATAAGCAAAATATAAAGGAAACTATAAGATAAAGGGAATGGTCCCATGAAATCAATGCCCCACACATCAAAAATCTCACACACAACAATAATGGTTTGCAACATTTCATTTTTATGGGTCAAATACCTGTTCTTTAACATTGTTCACAACACTTGCAAAACTCATTGTATCATGAAATGAAGTAGGCTAATAGAAACCACAACCTAAAACTTTCTTAATTGTTCTTTGGGGTCCAAAATGTCTACCACAAGCATAAACATGGCAAAAGAAAAGAATAGATTGAAACGTAGAATTAGGCACACATCTCCTAATAATCTGGTGAGCATAATATCTCCACAAGTAAGGATCATCCACACAAAATGCTTAGCATCAATTTTAGTTTTTCTTTCTTAGCTTTACTCAAATTAATAGGTAAAGTCCTAGTAACTAAATAATTCACCAAATCAGCATACCATGAAACATTACCTTGCAACTTGAGAAGCTGCTAATCAGTGAAGGTATCATGGAAAGGCAATGGATCTTCCTCTCTTATCAGCCTGCTCAAGTGATCTCCTACAAGGTTCTTAGCTTATTTCTTGTCTTTAATTTAAAGGTCAAACTCTTGTAGCAAGAGGATCCATCTGATCAATCTTAACTTGTTTCTTTCTCAGAGAGCAAATACTTTAAAGTTGCATGATCAAGAAATGTAACTAATTTAGATGCAAGCAAATAAGAGCAAAATTTATCTAATGCAAACACTAAAACTAAAAGCTCTTTTTTAGTAGTGGAATAGTTGCATTGGTCTAGATTAAGAGTCCTAGAAGCATAATGAATCATATGAGCTTGCTTGCCAATCCACTACCCCAAAATTGCTTCCAAGGCATAATTGCTTGCTATACACATGATCATAAAAGGTAACTCCTAATTAGGAGGCTGAATGATGGGTGAAGATGACAATGCAACCTTCAACTTGTCAAAAGCCTCGTCATATGTATCGCTAAAATCAAATGGAACCTATTTTTGCAACAAGTTGGATAAGGCCAAGTATATCTTAGAGAAATCCTTGATAAATCTTCTATAAAAACCTATATGGCTCAGAAAGGAATGCACTTCCTACACATATGTGGGGTATGGTAAGCTCATAATAAAATCAACTTTTGCCTTATCAATCTCAATGCCTTTACTTGACACCAAATGTCCTAAAATTATCCCTTACTTAACAATAAAATGACAATTTTCAAAATTAAGAACAAGGTTTGTCTTTATGCAATGCCTAAACACATGGATCAAGTTCTCTACACATGCATTAAATGAATCACCATAAATAGAAAAATCATCCATGGAAACCTTTATGCAATGCTCTAAAAAATTTGTGAAAATGCTTATCATGCACCTTTGAAAGGTGGCAGGTGCATTACAATTGCCAAAAGGCTTCCTTTTGTAGGCAAATGTTCCAAAAGGGCAGGTAAAGGTGGTCTTCTAATGTAATGGCAATTTGAAAGTACCCTATATATCTATCCAGGAAGCAATAATGGGATTTTCCAACTAATCGCTCAAGCATTTGATCAACGAAAGGTAGAGATAGTGGTCCTTTCTTGTGGAAGCATTCAGCTTGTGGTAGTCAGTGCACACACGTTAACCATTCTAAATTCTGGTTAGGACAAGCTTGTCATCTTGATTTTTTACCACTGTAATCCCTAATTTCTTTGGCACTACTTGAATAAGGCTAACCTATTTACTATTTGAAATAAGGTAGATAATTCCAATATCTAAAAGTTTAAGGATCTCTTTCTTAACCATTTCCTTCATGGGGGGTTTTTTTTAGGCTCTCTGGTTGGTTTAGAACCTTCCTCTAGTAGAATTCTATGCATCCACATGGAACGGCTGATACTTTTGATGTCTGTATGGTCCATTCTATTGTTGACTTGTGGTGTTTGAGCACTCAATCAATTTTCCTCTTATTTTGTAGTCAAGTTTTTGGCTATTATGACTGGAAGATTTGCTCCTTCTCCTAAGTATGAATACTTTAGGTGGTTCGGTAATGTTTTAGTTCTAAAACTAGTGCTTAGACCACTAAAGGTAGCTATTAGGGTGTGGGACGATGAAAGGTCTATAATTCAACCAATTCTGGTTTCAGCTACAACTATAACTTTGCATGTTCTATAATTTTTGCCATTTCTACTTCTAATTTAGCAATGTTAGTCAAGTTAAATACATCCTACACTAATGAATCAAATACATCAAGTGCAAACAAGGAGCAATCATCATCAACAGTAGGGTATGTCATTGAATCAAAGAGGATAAATTTCATAATGTCACCATCAAATTCCATGGTTAATGTTCTTGCAATTTTCAAAAAATAATCTCCTTAAAATGATAGCAGATGACTTTGGTTAAGGGATCATTAGCCATATTCAGAGTGTAAAAATTTGCTCAAAAAATGAAGCCATTAACCCTAACTAAAACATCCTTAACAATTTCCTTAGGGTAAACATTAGACTTATGTGCTAGTTAAATTATGACACCAGTTTCTTTTAATGTCCCTAAATTCAGAGATGCATAAATAGAAATAAGCATGACATAATGCATGCACCTAAATTTAGCATGGCATGTTCAAATCTGGTCTCACTACTGACATATAAAATGGTAAACATACCTGGATCCTCACATTATTAGGATATTTTTCTCTGAATGATAGCAGAAATAGTTTCCCTTATGCTAATTTTTTCATTACCTCTCAATTTCCTTCTAGTGGTACACAGCTCCTTTAGGAACTTATCTAGCAACGGAATGTTCACTTAAACCTTTCTAAAATTCTCCAAGATTCCTTTGTCTTAGTCCTCTTTCTTTTGCTTTGCAAGCTTGCTTAGAAAGGGAGAAGATGAATAGATTGTTTGAGAGCTGCTTCTTGGTTTAGAAGTCTTTGCCTTTTTTTTTGTCTAAAACTAGTTGTTTGTTTCTTGTTGCTATTTCCTTGCCACTCAATAGTATGGCACATGCATTTTCCTTGGGGTTCATCATTGTTTAGGAAGGCAGTTGCTTGTAGTAGCTTGATTTTCTAGGTTGGTTATCCTAGTATCCATTATCTACAATCTCCTATTAATGGTGTTGATATCCTGCTTTATCTGTTAGATTTCTCTTCTGATTTCCTATTAGAATTATAGGTTTTGTTGAGCCATATTTTACATCAGATCTAATAAAGCTTGATTTGACATTGTATTCTACTTCTGCTACTGTATAGGTTAGTTCTGGCTTGGTTGCAACATTTGATAGGAGGGTTATTGATAGGAACTTCGCTATCTAGCTTAATTGTCCTATCTCAGATTGGGGTGATATTTGCTATCAGGGTTATATGCCTGCCAGATTTAGTTTAAGAATTTTCTATTATTTTCTAAAAATCTCCCCATGGCTTAGACCTATTAGAAGGGGTTATCCTCTTGGAAAAAGGTTGGACAAATCTTAGTGTTATATCTAGGAGCTAAGCAAATGCCACACAATTGTGCCTCTTATTTCTATCCCATGAGTTATTGAACCATATGAGTGAGGTTTGTCATTTGCCTCTCCAATTTGAATATATGTAGCTAATTGATTTTCTTCATGATATACTTTGATCTACTACCAAACTGTTGTGAGTTTGTAGCAATGTTAGATATCAGTATCCTTATAGCATCAAGGGTCTTGTCCACTAAGGCTCTTCCACTTACTCCATTAACCATGCTTCTATCTATTAGGAGGCAGCCTCTATAAAAAGCTTGGATAAGAGCTAATCATTAATTTGGTGATAAGGATAGTTTGCTCACAACCTCTTGAATCTCTCCTAATACTCAGGGTCTCTCTAGATTGTTGCTTGATACTACTAATCTCCTTCTTGATCTTAGTAGTTTTAGAAGTAGGAAAGTATCTCTCAAGAAAGAGTTTAATCATCTCATGCCATATATTGATGGAGCCTAGAGGGAGATAGTGGAGCCAATCCTTGGCTAAATCAGCTAAAGAGAAGTGAAAGGCTCTTAACTTTATCTGCTTCTTTGAAATATCTTGGGGCTTCATGGTTAAGCAAATAACATGGAACTTTTTCAAGTGTTTGTGAGGATCTTCCTAAGCTAGTCCATGAAATGTAGGCAGTAGATCGATTACACTAAAATTTAATTCAAAAGCAGCCTTAATTTCAAGGTAGTTAATGCATAAGGGCTATTGGTTAAGGTCTAAGGGAGCCAAGACCTTCAAAGTTCTTTAACGGAGTACCATGTTCTCTATGCTTGAATGGGGAGAGGAACTTGCAAAAAAAAAAAAAAGTCTATTGTAGTGCTTGAGCTTGAAGAGGCAGGTACTGAAATTGATGCTAATAAAGGGTCCAAAACTAGACCAGATTAGTGCTTACTCACTTTTCTTAATTCCAGCAAAGTTCTCTCAATCTTTGGATAATATATTAGCTCAGGAATATAAGAGGATCAAATCATATGAAAAAAAAGCTTGACAGGTAATAAAAAAATCACATGAATTGAAATGGAAAAAATAGGAAATTAATTAAAAAATTAGAAAAATGGAAAAATCATAGAAGATGATGGAATTTGGCAAAAATAGGGGGCTCATGATAGGGACTAAGTTTTGCTTAGAAGATCCAAAAATGGTGACCCATCAAATTTGAGCATCTAATCCCATAGAAAATTTTGCCATCTGATCCTACTAGAACAACCATAAAACTAAGAAAACTAGGCAAAAGCAAGGGGAAAATAGAGGGGATAAAGGTTGAATTTAAAGCCTAATACTAATATTGATATCCTAATACTATATATGACTAAAAACACACAAAAATAAATTAACTAGTCCAGGTCATGTCTATAAAGACTAGTAATCTATTTTATATGTGTGATAGTATAGATTAGGGGGGTTGGCTACCTAATTACAAATAAGAATTGACTCAAATTGGTTGCACGCAAAACAAAACAACATTAGCAATAAAGAAAATTTAGATGTAGGAAGGCTTAATCCAAGGGACTTTTATAACCAATTCATTGGCTGATCATTGACTCTATTGTTTCATTCCGATTCTGACTACCCAGCCTATATATTAATTAAGCCCAGTACCTAATTAAGTTTTACTAATTTCCTTCTAAACTAGCCAACTGAGCCTAGCACCTAATTAGCTCTTATTACTAAATCAATTGAAGCCCAGTACTTTAACTAATTTATTAATAGCTTTAAGTTTTGAAAAGATTAGGTCTAATTGATTGAATTACCCTAATAAAAATCCAATTCCTTATATAGATTGGCTCACCCTAACTGCAAATTAACCTCTATTACTACATCAACCAAATAGACATAAACAACTAGAAGTTGCCATGGAAATTTGGCTACTATTAAATCACAATGAATAATTAATTAATAGATCCTATTAACTAATCATCCAAAGCAATTATATACAATAAAATCAAGGAATCAAAACAATCAAATTAAGAATGAATTGAAATTAAGATCAAGTCTTACAATCAAGAAAGAATCAGTGCAGAAATTCCCTTAGATTAATATGAGAATTTAGTTATATATTAATGGAACAAAATGAAAAATTAAAAGAAAAAGTAAAACTAATTGGGGCTACAACACTACCAGATCTCTTCTTCTCCTTAAACTTAGAGACAATATAGAAAATGAGTATAAAATATATTACAAGAGAGGCTCATCTAACTATTTATAGGCTTAGTACACTACCTCTTAGTTGGGTTATGGTTTAGGGTTGGAAGGAGGCCTATTTGGATGTAACACTTTTCATATGAAATTTAGGTCTATCATTTAGTTTTTCAATGGCCATCACCTTGCATTAAAACTTGGTTTCTAGCTCAAGTTATGGCATAAACACCAAGACAACATTTTAGAGCACTCCAACTCATAACAAATTTCAACACTTAAGTTCACTACCATGTAATTAAATCAAAATAGTGTATTTTTTCCTTTGAAAGCATCATAATGTTGTTGGAGTGGATCTTAGCAATCCAATGGGCTTAAGTTTGCATTGAAATGACTTTTAAAGCTTCACTTATGATAAAAATATCAGGACAGGTTTTTTGTTATAACATTGCACTATACTCCAGTTTGTTGGTTTTGTTTGACCTTTAAAATGGCTGAACTGGGCTGGGGACTCTTATATCATTTTTAAACCTTTCTCTTAGCTTTCCAAAGACAAAAGAATCACCTAAAACTAAGGTCCAGAACTCCAGATATGCCTAAAAACCTGAAACAGTTTGAAACAGTACAAATTTACTAAATAAATTCAATTAAGTACAAAAATTTAGCAAACCACAAAACCAATCCCAAGTGTTCAATTAAGCACATAAACATGACAAAAGATCAAGTATAAAAGGATATAAATTATGTATAAGTTATGTTCATCAAACGTAGAATTCCAAGTTGTCAACACCCCTAATGTGGCGTATAATGCCATTCTTGGTGGAACTTTATTGAATTAAGCAAAAGCCATAATGTCCATACCTCACCTACTAATGGAATTTCCTATACAAAAGGGAATAGGACAAGCTAGAGCTGATCAATTAACAGCTAGAAGATGTTACATGAATAGCTTGGAGTTGAGTGAATCTCTAAAAGGAAACCAAAAAATAAATAATGACTTTCAAATGGGTGAATGCAGTAGAAAAAAAAACCAATGATTGTAATATGATAACAATAGAATTAATGGACCCAAGTGAAGATAACATAGTGTAAAATCCATAACTTGAATTTAAAATGCACAAAATAAGGATATTTGAAGAAAATAATGATTGAATAGTCAAAATTGTGAAAAACTTACCAAACAAATTCCGGTCAAGATTGATTAAGCTACTAAAAAGATATTATGAAATATTTGCATAGACTATTGCAAACATGCCTAGAATTAATCTATAGGTTGCATGCCACAAACTTGCTATAGAGCCATTAATAAAGCCAATGCAAAAAGAGAAAAGATGATACAATCCCAAAAGATTGAGAGACATAAAAAAAGAAGTTAATAAACTATTAAAAGCAAAATTTGTATAGGACATTACCCACACTACTTCGGTTTCAAATGTTGTAATGGTAAAAAAAGGCTAATGCATGTCAGAGGATGTGTATTAATTTTACAAACTTAAACAAAGTATGTCCAAAGGATTCATATCCTCTGCTGAACAATGATAATCTAGTCAACAGAGCATCTTGTTGTGTAGTTCTAAGCTTCCGTGATGCGTTCTTAGGATACAATCAAATCCTTATGTGGGAAGAAGATAAGGAAAAATGCATTCATTACTGACAAAGGTATGTTTTGTTATAAAGTAATGCATTTTGACCTAAAAAATGTTGGGGTAATGTATTAATGAATGATGAATAATGTCTTCAAAGAATAGATAGGGAAAACCTAGAAGTTTATGTGGATGATATGTCAATCAAACCTACTAACTTGTATGGATATCTTGCAAACTTAGAAGAAATTTTCAATGTCATTAAAAAGAATCGAATGAGAATTAACCCTAACAAATGTGCCTTTGGGATCACTGCAAGAAAATTGTTAGGATTTATGCTAATAGAAAGGGGTATAGAGGTTAATCCAGTGAAATGTCGAGCAATTTTAAACATGAAGAGACTAACCAACTTAAAAGAAGTACGACATCTTAATGGTCAAATCCTCGATCTTTCACACTTTATGTCAAGGTAATCCCTTATATAATTCTTATATTAATAAAAAAATTCATGCAAAGGATAGAGTATATGGGCAAAACTGATACTTAAGAAACACAGACCAAAAAAGTAGTAGGATCAATTTTGATTAGGGAAGAAAATGATGAACAAAAATTGATTTATTATACTGGCAAAGCTTTACATAGACCAAAACTTTGATACAAGATATCATTCCTCCAGTTATGGCCGTTATTGCTTGAGCCCTTCTGTGTAAGATGTCATTCCTCCAATGCAACCATCCACCTTACTTCTTGTGACCTATTTGGGCTTTGGCTAGGTTCAGGACAAGATTTGTTAGCATTAATATGCAAAAAAAGTGGTATATTTGTCTCTTGATTTGCTTTGTGCATGAACAAAATAAACATGTGCTTAGTCCAATGAAGTCTTTCTTTGTGATGTTGACGGCCAAATCAAGATATTTTCATGCATTGCAAAAATTATATGATTTTCACATTTTCTATTATAGAAAGATGAGTCATGCTAATTTTCCTTATAGTGATTTTCAACTTGTGGGTCCCATTAAAGCTCTATGTGTCAACTAAAATTTCATTTAAGAAGCTATATCTAATTTGCAACTTTACCTATCTCTTTCTAGGGCTACAATTTGGAAACTACTACATATATCCTTAACCATATCCTATCAAAGTCTATTAATACGACACCATGCGAGCTATGGTTCAGGAAGAAACCAAGGCTTTCACACATAAGGATTTAGGGATGTTCTACTTATGTGAAGAGAATCATCATAGGTAAGTTGGGATCTAAGAGTGATAAATGTTTATTTGTGGGTACCCTAAGGAAACAAGGGTGTTGATGGTGGATTTTGGTTTGACCTAAATCTGGCCAACAGAAGAGGTTTTTTGTTGACCCAAGCTATTTCCCGGTTGTTAAGGTGATGGAGAGGCGCTGAATGGTAGGAGGAAAGGGGAGAAGAGAGAAATACATAGGGGTTAATGTGATCTGGCTAAATTCGGGTGGCACCAAACCCTATGTCCATAGAGGTATTTTATTAATATGAAGGAATGTTTATAGAGCCTTACTATGGCTTCTAGTAAAGTTTTTGCTAGTATTCTCTTGACCTCCCTTTTTTTACAACAACCCTAGCCCCCCATTTATAGAAGCATGGAGGGGTATAAATGAAATTAATTTAACTGTATATTTATTGCATCAAATATTAAATGTACCAGAATACCTGGTGTACTAGAGACTAGCTTCTGTAGGCCGCTTTCTATAAGTGGGACCCGATGGTCATTTTACATAATGGTAGTACAAGTTATTTTTTTGGCTTTATGCTTAACTTCATAGGGCTTCTGGCTGAATGAGGCTACATCCGCATGAGCTCGAGCTTATATGCGGGGGCTACTACTAGTTCGTGACCTCAAACTCATTTGACCAGCAAGCTCAGGTCTTCAGCAAGCTGAAGGCTTTTGCACAGTGATCTGGTGAACTCATCCCTTAGTTAGGCTCAGCTTCTTTTGGGCTTTTTCCAGTCCACTGTGTAGTGCCAATTTCTACTGATAACAAAGGGGTTACTACTTTTACCATCCTATTGAAAAAAAGAGTGTTTGTCTTAACAAACACTACCTTCTTGGAAAAGGGGTTTATCTTTAAAAAGGCTAGTGGGAGTAAAGTAGAACTTGAAAAAGTTCAAGAACCAAAAAATAATAGATCACACAATTGAAGATGAGCTTGATCAAGTATCTCAGGAAGTTGAGATAAGTAAACAAGCTCAAAGTATACCTGTAATTTGAAGATCTAGTAAGGAATTGTTATCAGTAGATTTTGACACTATAAATTAGGCTGCCAAAAGCCTAGAAGGAGTCATGTTTATTGGAAGAAATGAGCATGATAGATCACAAGGTCACTATGCAGGGAGCCCCCAGCTCACTAAGGACATGAGGTCATTGGCTGAACAAGCTCAAGGTTGCGAATCAGTAGCAATCTTAGCGCACAAGCTCTAGCTCAATAGGACGAAGTCTTGCCTAGCCAGAAGCTTGCTGAGGTCAAGCATAAGGCCAGCAAATAACTTGCACCACCATTTTACAAAATGCAACCATTGGGCCCCATATGCAAAAAGTAACCTACAAAAGCTAGTTTACAGTGCTTAAGGCAGTCTTGTTCATTTAATGTTTGATGTAACATATATATAGTTTATTTAGTTCCATTTGTACCCCTCCATGCTTCTATAAATGGGGGGCTGGAAACATTGTATAGGAGGTAGGAAAAAGTAAGTAACAAAATACTAGCAGAAACTTTGTCGAAAACCATAGCTAAAACTCTGTAAAAAATCCTTTTAGATTAATAATGCATCTCTATGGATGTAGGGTCTGGTGCTACCCAGATTTATCCGAACCATGTTAAACCTTCATGTTCCAACCTTTATTTCTCCTCCCGTTGTTTCTCATTATTCGCCATCTAAACAACTGTGAAACAGCTTAGGTCTCAAAAGAACCCCTTCCATTGGCTGAATTTAGGTGAAACTAAAATCCACCATCAATATTTTGGCATGCCCAGTGGGACTCGTCTATCTTCTGCTTATTTTTGTCTTCTAGGTCCATTTCTTGTGCAGCCATAATGGCCAAAGGAAAAGCTGCTAGGAAGTCTGGTACCCCCAATAATCGATTAGAAGGTCATATTGCAAGCTCCTCTGCTACCAGAACTGCCAATGGTTTGGCCTCCCCAGTTCACCACCAACCTGCTGTTACTGTCTTTGAGACCAATGAAGCCCAAGCATGGCGCCAGTGCCGGGAAGCATTTGAGGGTTCGATGAGGAGGATGATTGAAGCATTCTAGATGCTGGCTTAAGCACACACTCAAGGTGTGCAAAGGCAAGCTAAAGTCATCGCACCTTGAAATGTCTCCCAATAGTAGCGAGCTGAAACTTCAAACAGAACTAGTTGTGAGCATGTTATAGGTCACCATCCATATGATGAGGAGGATACGAGAAGCTGCCAGGTTTCTAGCCAGAAATCTAAAGGATTGCCATTATTGGTGGAAGAATTGTTCTAAAGGGTGAAGCAACTAGAGGCACACCCCCGAGGTCTAGGTGATCAGAGTTACACCATGGAACGAACTCCCTTCTCCAGGAAGATTGAAATGGAGCCCCTCCCCCAGAAGCTCAAAATTCCTACCTTCCCACTATGTAATAGAGACAATGACTCACATAATCACTTGGACATGTTTAATGATTAGATGGATCTTCAGACAAGTAATCCTCTAATCAAGTGCCATGTCTTTCACATCACATTAGGAGACACCCCCCGAGCCTAGTTCAAGAACCTCCCGGCCCATAGTATTAATAGTTGGGAGGAATGTCAGCAAAAATTTGTCAACCAGTACAGAGCACTAAAGAGGTAGCTCATGCCCCCTATCATCTTGCTACAATCTTTTAGCACAAGCATGAGTCTTTGAAAGACTACATTGCTTAGTTTAGGCACAAGATCGACAATGTGGAGAGCCCATCCGATGAGAGCATTTTGACAACAATATCTACTGGGCTTTGCAAAGATGGCAAGCTGTATAAAAGTATATATAAATCCCTAGTAGCAGACTTGGGAGAGTTCTACAATTGAACTGATAAGCAAATTAGGTGGGAGGAGACATTTGGTGTAAAAAAGCCTAAACTGGCCAGCCTAGGCCAAAGTGAGGACACAAAGAGTGGCTCCAACCCCCAGCTCAAGAAGAAGGCTAAGGCTGAGTGACCTCAGCAATTGGTTCATCACAAGCACTATAGTGTCTTATCAGAAACTCCTGATAAGATTTATGTAGTAGAAATGAGTAGAAAGGACTTCGGGACTCCTACTCCCTTGCAAACACCTTATATAGGTAGAAATACAAACAAGTTTTATGCATATCACAACGAAGTGGGGTATAACACTTCGGATTGCCAAGCTTTCAAAGATGCTATTTAAGATTTGATTAAGAGAGGGTGCTTGAGGGAGTACGTATTACAGCCTACAGCACAACAGCCTCATTGGCCTCAATAGGACCTCGAGCAAGAGCAATCGACTGTAGTGAGAACCATATATTGAACTTGTAATATGATATGCAAAAGTGGCCTAAATTTCATGTAGGTTAGTCTATATAGATTCTTCTAAAAATTCTAGAAAATATTTGACTTGGTGTCGAGATCTTGGGAAGTGCACACTTTACAAATTGAGTCTCAAGTTATGATTGAGTGCCACATTAATGTGACTAGCAAGGCATCACACTATCATGACCTACTTCTTAGTATTGCATTCATGTGATTAAGCTTTTACAACTTTCATGCGATCAAGTTTTCACAGCTTTCATGCGTTCATGTGACTAGCCACTGCATGCACATAGTGATCTTACCATGCATATGAGCAACTTTCTTAGCCACCGTGTGCATGAAATCTTAAGCTCATGCATATGAGCCACTTTCTTAGCCACTGTACATTGTGTTCTTACCATACATGTGATCAACTTTTTTAGCCACCGCATGTGTGTAACTTAAAGCTCATGCATGCGAGTAACTTTCTTAGCCATCATATGCACGTAGCGATCTTACCATCCATACGAACAACTTTTTTAGCCACCTGTGCATGAGATATTAAGCTCACACATACGAGCCACTTTCTTAGCTACCGTGTGCATGCAGTGACCTTACTACACATACGAGCCACTTTCTTAGCCACTATACGTTGCAATCTTACCATAAATGTGAGCAACTTTCTTAACCACCGCATGTGTATAACTTAAAGCTTATGCATGCAAGCCACTTTCTTAGCCATTACATACACGCTACGATCATACCATGCATTCGAGTAACTTTCTTAGCCATTATATGCATGTGACCTAAATTTTGCAGCTCTCATGTGACCTAAATTTTGTAGCTCTCATGCGATAAAAATTTCATAGCTCTCATGCAATCAAAATTTTGGAACTCTCATGTGACCAGATGCCTCAGTGTCGTGTGACCTACTCATATATCGCTCACATTCAATATACTTAGCCTAAGCTTATTTCTTAATTAAGAAGCATTACTGATTGGCTATTTAGTTATTTTTATGTGCATAATTAATATTTATCATCTAAGAATTGCAGGATAAACAACCAAATACTTGAAGAAAAAAAGAAGGGAATTTTATTCATTAAAAAGCCTTAGTGAGGTACATTTACATCAAAAAGAGTCAAAATACAAGTCAGAGAAAGCTATGGCCAATTTGTCTGGAAGAAAGAATGCCACACAAGGGAAAGCTCCCACCAATCAGAGGGCTAACCATTGAGAGACAAACTCCTACTAGTTGGAAACTCACGAGCTCACTTAAGTCCCCAACTTTCTTTTTCTAGCCCTCTTCCTCAGCAAGAAGCTCCTTCTCAACTTCACTCCCAAGACCAGGAAATCTAGAAAAAGCTCACCGGAATGGTTGAAAAGGAGAAACCTCACAACCGTGAGGACATAATCTAAGATCCATATGAGATCTCCCCATATTACTAGAGAAGTATTTCTTTGAAGCTTCTTATGTAGCAAACTATACATGCCTCACCCAGAAGGTGGAATATTAAGAAAACAGGAGGCTTATCTAAAATTTCCATTCGATCACTCTCTCAAGGAAGAAGAGGGTTCCCCATGCTTTAAATGGACTTAGCTTGGTTTTACTGAAGAGTTAGAAAGGAATCCCCTAACCACTCTCATTTAATGATTTGAAAGAAAACAAGGTTAGTGCACTAATGACTGTAAAATGCGTATTGTCTGGAAAAATGAAATGGTAGGCTGATCCAAAAGACTTTGACTACATAGTCGTCCATGGCTGAGATTAAAAATATCTTTCAATTTTGGAGCTGGAGTGGGCCGAATAAGGGTCTAATAGTAGACACTTATTCTTGCAGCCTTCTGAGTTTCATAAGGCCCTAGTCCGCTAAAGTCACACCTCACAAAGGGAAATGAATGCATAAGATAAAGACTAGAGTTGTGGGATATCACAGTAGCATGAGCTTTAGTCAACAGAAGTTTAACTCCCAATCGGCAAAGCAAATTGAGAGTTAGGGGCTAATGTTATCAATAGAATCTTGCACTATAAGGTGGGCTAGCAAAAGCCCAAAAAGAGTCATGTTTGATGGAAGAAATGAGCATGGTAGATCATGAGGTCATTGTGTGGGGAGCCCCTAAATTGCTAAGGACCCAAGCTCACCAGCTGAATGAACTCGAGGTCGCGAACCAGCAGCAGTCTTAGTGCATGAGCTCCAACTCGCTAGGATGCTTACCCAGCCAAAAGCTCGTTGAGGTCAAACATAAGGCCAGCAAACAACTTGCACCACCATTTTGCAAAATGCAACCATCGGGCCCCATGCATAGAAAGTAACCTGCAGAAACCAGTTTACAATACTCTAGGTAGTCTTGTTCATTTAATATTTAATATAACTTATGTATAGTTTATTTAGTTCTATTTGTACCTCTTCATGTTTCTATAAATAGGGGGTTGGAACATTATATAGGAGGTAGGAAATAGTAAGTAATAGAATACTAGTAGAAATTTTCTCAGAAACTATAGCCAAAACTTTATAAAAAAACCTTTTTAGATTAATAAAATATCTTCGTGGATGTAGGGTCTAATGCCACCTAGATTTAGCTGAACCACATTAAACCATCATGTTCCAACCTTTCTTCCTTCTCCTGCCGTCTCTCATTATTCACCGTCCAAACAATTAGAAAATAGCTTATGTTCCGAAAGAACTTGCTCCGTTGGTCGGATTTAGGTGAAACTGAAATCCACCGTCAACAAGAATGTCATAAACCTAAAAGATATAGCTTTCTCCTTATATAGGAGAATATGAACCTACTAGTTACCAGGAAACAATATCAAATATTAAATCCTTGAAGCAGCTAGAAATCATAAAATCCAAAATGGACTCAATACATGAAAATCAAATATGAGACTTGGTCACTACACCCAAAGGAATAAAACCCATTAGTACAAGTGTATCTTTAAGAGAAAGATAGATGCAAATGGAAAAATAAAAACCTACAAGGCAAGGTTGGTGGAAAAAGGATGCAAGCAAGTACAAAGAGTTAATTATAAGCACACCTTTTCACTAGTTGCCATGTTGAAGTCCATTAGGATTTTATTTGCAATAATTGCATATCATGACTATAAGATTTGATAAATGGATGTCAAAAATAGCTTTCATTGATGGAAACCTAAAAAATTATGTATATATGGTACAACTTGGAGCTTTTGTCTTTAAGATCAAACCCTACAAGGTATACAAGCTCCAAAGGTCCTTATATGGATTAAAGTAAGCTTCATAGAATTGGAACATTTGTTTTGATGAAGCAATCAAAACATCTAACTTCGTCAAGAACATTGATGAATCATGTGTGTACAAGGTTAGTGGTAGTGTAATTGTCTTCTTATTATTATATGACAAACTATTTAAAGGACACGATATTCTTTTATTATAATTTGTTAAGTTATGGTTATCCAAGACATTCTCCATGAAGGACTTGGGAGAAGCAAGCTTCATTTAAGGTATGAAGATCTATAAGGATAGATCTAAAAGATTGCTTGGCCTCAGCCTCAATCCATATACATAAATAAGATGCTAAAGTGGTTTAACATGGATGGGTCTAAAAAGGGGTTCTTACCCATGTCTCATGATGTTCACTTGTCTAGGAAGCAATATCATAAGACAAAAATTGAATGGGAATGCATGAATGAGATTCCTTATGCATTTACAATAGGATCAATCATCTGTGCCATGCTATGTATACAACCAAATGTCTCCTATGTGCTAATGTGACTGGTGGATATTAAGCCAATCCAGGTGAAAACCATTGGAGTGTAGTCAAGACCATCCTTAAGTATTTGAGAAAAACCAAGAATATATTCTTGATATATAGAGGAAGCCCTAATTTAAGAATTAGAGGTTTCACAGATGCAAGCTCTCAACTAGATAAGGATAATTACAAATCATAGTCAGGATTTGTATTTATTCTTAATAGAGGTGAGGTATGTTGGAAGAGTTCCATGTAAGATATCATGTTGCTACTTCAGAAGTAGTAATTAGAGGTTTCACAGATGCAAGCTCTTAGCTAGATAAGGATGATTACAAATCACAGTCAAGATTTGTATTCATTCTTAATAGAGGTTAGGTATGTTGGAAGAGTTCCAAGCAAGATATCATATTGCTACTTGAGAAGTAGTAAAGGAAGTTGTTTCAATAAAGAAGCTCATCACTGAACTAAGGGTAGTTCCTAACATTGTTAATCTAAAAGAAATCTAATGTGACAACAATGGAGTCATAGCACAAGCTAAGGTACTGAGGTCTCATCAAAGATGCAAACATGTCATATGGCATTACCATTTGATCAAAAAGATTGTATAGTGCAAAGAAATAAGAATAGAATGGATGACCTCATATGACAGTGCAGCTGATCCCCTTACTAAGGCTTTATCCCATCAAAAATTTGAACATCATTTACAAAGAGTTAGTATTAGATACAAAGGTGATTGGCTCTAAGTCAAGTAAGAGATTGTTAGCATGAAAATGCCTTAGAAACAATCATTGTAATGACATAGATACTACTTATCTTAGCATATTTAATAAAATATATTGTTTGGCCTTTTTATCAATTTAGTTTTAAATATATATTTGATATATGTATACTATATTGGATAAAGTCCTTAAAATATAATTGTGTACAAATAAATTACAATGGAGATTGTAATTGTAAGATAATTTGTACATATAATTATAATCTTTAAATATCTCTAGTTGTGGAATAATTGAGAAAACATGATATCAATTAGTCATGAGTAAACTAGCATATGTTTTGTCACATTCTTTGGAAGAATGCAGTGCATTATTAGATATGGAGATATCTAGACAAACATATGGGTAAATGTGATCGGTTGTCGAGGCCAATCAGGATTAGAAATTTATAAATCGAGCTACCTAAACTACTTATAGTATAGGCAACATCGACTCAAGCCCTTGGATCATTTTGGATGATATCAATCAGATTAAGAGGTAGAAATGAGGGGGGGTTGGCAGTAGCTATCCTAACAGAAAACTAACAGGCAGAAACAAAAATAAAAGAAAATAAACCAACCAGCCCAAGGGAATCAACTAAGCTTGAGATTAATGTATCCTTGATCACTAAATATTCATTCAATTGTTGATCATATTCTATG